>CM069405.1:42869561-43073703 GCA_035609135.1 Eleutherodactylus coqui | reverse complement strand
TCTCTCTCTTTTTTTCTCTCTCTCTCTTTTTTTCTCTCTCTTTTTCTCTCTTTTTCTCTTTTTCTCTCTCTCTCTCTCTTTTTCTCTCTCTCTCTCTTTTTCTCTCTCTCTCTCTTTTTCTCTCTCTCTCTTTTTTTCTCTCTCTCTCTTCTTTTTCTCTCTCTCTCTTTTTTTCTCTCTCTCTTTTTCTCCCTCTGTCTCTCTTCTCTTTTTTGATTTGAGAAAAAAAAGTTATTTTTCCTAATCCTAACAGATAATCCTCGTGAGGACTCAGAAGGAAACTTCATATTATCGTGTACTTATAAAGTAGAAGATGAAGATATCATGCAGCGCTCTTCAGCAGAAAACATAATCACCATTCCTGTACATCCACAGCCTGCCAGTACAGATCTGTCATATAATTCCCCTAATCATGAGGAACCTTCTCCTGACCAATCACAGATCGTTACCTCACCTACAACTCACAAAGGGGGTACAAAGTTTCAGTGTGGTGAATGTGGAAAACAGTTTTCAAGAAGATCAGGTCTTTTTACACACACAAGAGTGCACACAGGGGAGAAGCCGTACTCTTGTTCAAACTGTGGGAAATGTTTTGCACAGAAATCACACTTTACTGCACATGAAAGAATTCACACAGGAGAGAGGCCTTTTTCATGTTCAGAATGTGGGAAATGTTTTACAAAGAAATCAAATCTTACTATACATCAGAGAAGTCACACAGGAATGAAGCGATTTTCATGTTTAGAATGTGGGAAATGTTTCATCCTGAAATCTGGTCTTGTTATACATGAGAGAATTCACACAGGAGAGAAGCCCTATTCATGTACCGAATGTGGGAAATGTTTTGTAAAGAAATCACATCTTACTACACATCAGAGAAGCCACACAGGGAGAGAGGCCTTATTCATGTTCAGAATGCGGGAAATCTTTCATGGAAAAATCAGTTCTTGTTAAACATCAGAGTATTCACACAGGACTGAAGCGATTTCATGCTTAAAATGTGGGATATGTTTCATCCTGAAATCTGATCTTGTTATACATGAGAGAATTCACACAGGAGAGAAACCCTATTCATGTTTAGAATGTGGGAAATGTTTTGCTAAGAAATCACATCTTACTATACATCAGAGAAGTCACACAGGAGAGAGGCCTTATTCATGTTCAGAATGTGGGAAAAGTTTTACTACTCATACTAAATGTAGGTATCATCAAAAAATTCACACAAGTAAGAAACCGTTGTGATTTTCTACATGTGGAAAACATTTTACAATAAATTAATTTCATCAAAGAAACTGGATTCTTGTTTGGAATATGAAAAATGCTAAAAAAAAGATTTAAGTGAACTTGCGTGAGTTTTGTGTGATGCACACAATACTTGCACTCCATAATTTTGAATGGATTTATTCCTGAGCGATCTTTTTTTCCCTCCTCACAGCATAATCTAAATTGCACCAAGTATATGTGAAACAATTGAGGTCCTTTTACGCGAGTAGAGATGCGATTTCACAGAAGCAATGCAATTTTTTGTGAATAAAAATCACATTGTTTTGAAAATCGCCCCTGTGAGGCTATTGCTGCATCCTGCTATTCCTGCATTCAGAACAAACATTGTTTGGCGCTCCCCCCTCCACTCCATCTGAGCCTCTGTCACTGAATTGATAAGTTTGCAATTTTGCTCCTTGCCTCCTAAACTGTGGCCTTCAAGCCAGACATAATCACACAGAAGATCGACGCTGCACCACCCCCTGATTTCGGGCAATAAACAGCTGATTGCTTCTGACTTACTAAACAGCTTCCCTAGTCCATACCTGGAATGTTTATGCAGAAGAGTGTTGCAGTCTGACCCGCAGCCCCCTAAACTTGAGACGCACAAATGTGAACCCCCACTCAGGGTTCATACGCGTCATAAATTAACTGGAATTTTCATGGAATTTTCTGATTTGTCATTGATTTTTGTTTTTTGAGTCTTGCTGAGACTTAGTTTTGAAGAATATTTAAAAGGTAATGAGCACGTTACCATTCGTTCACATCATTCCAAACCAAAGTTTCATTTTATTAAAAAAAATTTAGGTTTTGTTCCCCAGTATTATGGTTTAGTCTACAGTGGATTGATGATGATGATCTGTTCAGAAATATCCGACCTTCAGTCACTTTATGGATCAATGTTCTCCATGCATTCCTGTCTTTCACTGCTTCTTTCAGCTCCGCGATTGTATCTAGCCAACCAAGGCCACCACGAACATCGAGGAACTGAAAGAAGCGGTGAAAGACAGGAATGTGTAGAGAACATTGATCCATAAAGTGACCAAAGGTGGGATGCGATTAAACGGAGCATCATCCTCAGTGGTCTTTACCCAGCTACACATGTTTTCGTCCAGACAGAGCTCTTATTTTATATATCAGACTATTATGTGGCATGGTGTCAAATGTTTTAGAAAAATTGATATACGAGATCAATAGACTCTCCCAAATTGGTCTGATATGATCGACCCCTCGTGAACCTATTCTGATGAGTAGTTATACCGTTGTTTTCCTTGAGATATTCCAGGATGGCATCTCTCAGAAACATCTTGAATATTTTTCCAATTATTAAAGTGAGACTTACCGGCCCGTAGTTACCAGGCTCCCTTGTTGACCCCTTTTTGTATATTGGAACCACATTGGCAATACGCCAATCCAGTGGTACAACCCCAGTAGTGTTCCTAAATATAAGAAATAGTGGTCTGTCTATCACGTCACTTAGTTCCCTTAGAACCCTTGGGTGTATTCCATCTGGCCCGGAGAATTGTCGATTGTAATCTTTTTTTTTTTCTTTTAACCGGCTCCGCATTTCCTGCTGAGTTAAGCAAATAATATTTTGTGGGGGGCGGGGGAAGGGTTGTATCTCGTGTGACATTTCTTTTTTCCTTCGTGAATACACTTGAGAAAAAACTATTTCATAGATTCCCCCCCCCCCCCCCCCCATCATCTTCTATGATTTCTCCTGCATTATTTGTTGAAGGGCCAGTGCTCTCAGTGCAAATCCTTTTACTGTACATATGATTGAAAAATAGTTTAGGGTTATTTTTGCTCTCTTTGGCGACCAGTCTTTCTGCATCCTCCTTTGCAGTTTTGATCTTTTCCTTTATATATAATTTGTTTTTTTCCCTTTATGTTTTTAGCCCTTCTCTATTGCCCTCTTGTTTTAATCATTTAAACACTTTCTTTTTTTAGCTTTATTACCTCCCTTACAGTCTTGTCGAGCCACATTGGTTTCCTTTTACTTGTTGTTCTTTTATTTTTAAAGGGTATGAACTGCTCACATGAGGTAATTAGGATGTTTCTAAACTTCCCCCATTTGTCACCGGTACTATTATTTTTGAGGATGTTGTCCCCATTAATGTTGCCGATTAGTAGTTCTGAGCTGATCAAATTTTGCTTTACTAAAGTTTAATTGTTTTGTCGATCCCTGATGAGGCTTCCTATTGAATGACAACTGAAAATTAATTATATTGTGGTCACTATTTTCCAAATATCCCTCAACCTGCACCTCCGAGATTCTATTATTTATTAATAAGTCCAGAGTAGCCCTCCCTCTAGTTGGCTCCCGCACGAGTTGGGTATGTTAGTTATCTTGATTTGTTCTCAAGAACCTATCACCTTGTGAGATCCGCAGGTTTCGTCTTCCCATATTATATCTGGATATTTAAAGTCTCCCATAATAATTACTTGTGCTTTGCACCCCTTCTATTTGTCTTATTAATAAGTTTTTAGTTTCTTCTGTTATTTTTGGTGCCCTATAGAAAACTCCTTTCCGGATTTTGTTATTTTTCACTACCAATATTTCTACCCACAGAGATTCCACGTGTTCATCTCCTAGTGCCTGTAGCCGACAGCAAAGTCAGCCCAGTTCTCCAGGAACCTGAAGCCCTCCTTTCTACACCAATTCTTGAGCCACTTGTTTACCTCCCTAAGCTTCCACTGCCTTTCTGCTGTGGCTTGTGGTACAGGTTGTATTTCTGAGAAAACTAGCTTGTAGGTCTTCACCCTAAACTTTGATCCTAGGTCCCTGAAATCGTTTTTGAGGGTCCTCCATTGACCACTAACCTTGTCATTCGTGCCAATGTGCACCATGACCTCTGGATTCTCACCAGCCCCTCCCATTAATCTGTCAACCCATGGCCGGCGACGTGTCGAACTCGAGCGCCAGGAAGACAACACACCGTTCGACGATCCAAGTCTTTGTGGCAGATTGCCCTGTCTTTCCTTCTTATAATTGAGTCCCCCACCCCGAGGCCCAGTCTAGCCTACACTGCGATCCCCTTTTTACTGAAGCAGTCATTTCCCTGGTGTTCAGAGGGCATGTCATGCTGCAGTGGTGCTGACCCTGTAATGGCAACCCTCTCATCTGCCAACTTTGCAAACGTATTGGGGTGTGCCAGTTCAGGAATAGCCTCCTTGGTTCTCTTCTAACTACTAACTACCCCTACTAACTGTTACACAGCTTGTCTGTTTGTCCTGCTCCTCTGAACTACCGTCCTTCCCGCATCTACCCCAACGAGTGCCTGCTCAGTGAGCAGAAACTCCTTTCCATATTGTCAATGGATTTCCATGTTGCCAGTCACTCATTTAGATCCAGGATTTGGGCTTCCAGATGTGCGACGAGCATGCATCTTGTGCAACAGTATGCACCCTGGACTGGCTGGTCAATGACCGCATACATTGCTACTTGTGCAATGACAAGAATGGAGCTCATTCTAGTGGGGATCTACAAATTTTCTTTGAGAATCAGCTAGATCACACTTCTCAAATGCCTCTGCCCGTTCGCACCTTCTTTTTTTTTTAATTGCTCACACTCTCCTATTGCCTGCTCACTCTGTCACAATTGATTTGCTTCACTTACGCACTCACTCACTCTCTAACATTCCCTTACTTACGCACTCACTCTTTCACTAACTCACTTACACACAGAATATACTTATCCACCCTTGTCAGTAGCAGTCTTCTTCACAGCACCTCTTAACAGCTTCTCTTCAGCCTTGTTACGTCACCTGCAGGCACAGCGTCTGGAACCAACTCTCTGGCCTACTGCCACTGTGGGTCTTGCTCCTCTTCTTTCCGCCAGACGAATCCTCCAGCGGCATCTCTCCAGAGGCTCGCCTGGTCTTCTTGCGACTCTGGTGCCACTCCGATGCTACTCTGCTCTACGGACTTCCACTGATGTCACTTCTGGTATGACACTTCCGCCGCACATACAACCCCCAATAGCTTTCCTCTCAAAAGGTGCTGGTTATTCCTCTGTGTATGGAGTTCTGGTCGGGTACACGTCTGTCTGGTGCGACCTTAGCCATGTTTCTAACACAGTCAAAAAAGCCCCCTAGCCAGGCCAAATATTTGATATGTTTTATCTCAAGGACACCTGCAGCAGCTAATGAAGTCCTTGATTAGTTGCATCAGGTGTGCTTGAGTCAACTGATTTGCATATGTGTGCATGGCTAGTTTGTTTGCACTTGTGAAGCCTGTTTATACAGTAGATACATCGTTGGCTCATTCAGCCTTTCACATTTGCTGTGTAAGTGACTGAGAGGAACTGAAAGAGCGCTGGTTAATCCAATGATATTTATGCCTGTGTAACATAAATGACGAATGAGAAGTGAAGGAAATATGCAGCGCTCAATGTGTATGTACACACGCACTAAAGAAAACGCAAGAAAAGGAGAATACCCGCAGTTCAGACACATGACCCTTAGTGACCACCCATGTGTGTTTTCACGTCCTGGGTGTCTGTGCTTTAATCTACACGGTCGTAAAAACACGCCGATCCTGTAGACTAAAGTTGTGGGATGTGACAGCTCCCTGCTAAGTTACAAAAAAAGTGTTTCATCTTCCCTCACAGATCATATCCGTTAGGGGAGCTGCAACTACTCACCTCCGGCCTCGGCGATGTCCCGCAAGAACCTGCCACTGCCTTCTGCGCATATGCGCCAAGGGGAAAAATGTTAGGCGCATGCAGAAAAAGCCAGAGAGCCTGGGAAATTTAAAATCTCCCAGCGAGCAAAGATAGCCGAGAGCAGGGGGATGATCACCATTGGATAACTGTGATCAATGTGTATATATAGGAGAAAAAAAAAGTTTAAAAAGTTAGTGTTTCATCTTCCCTCACGGGTCATATCCATGAGGGGAGATAAAATTACTTGCCTAAGGTTGGTGGCACACGAAAGGATTTGCTTTGCGGAATGCATGCTCAGTGTTCGCACCGCAGATCCACAGCAAATACCCTTTGGAACATGCTATACAAAAATAGGTTTTTCCTACACACTCGCGGAAACGAATTATGATTTCTGTGAGTGGAGGAAAAAACATCGCAGCTTTTTCTATTTTCGTGCAGTTTCTGCACCGACTGCTTCCATTTAAGTAACTGGGAGCTGTCTGACCTGCAGCCTATCCGCCATTAATATTGCGATGGCGTGGGAAAAAGAGCTTAAAGAAAAAAAATCTGTACTGCGCATGACGCGAGCCGCCGGAGTCATCTGCAATATAGATATTTAAAGGTATGCGCAGTCGCCGGCCAGGCACAGGGCTGGATTTCGCTGCAGGCTCCTGCATGAGGAATCTGACCCCTTTGTGTGCCGCCGCCCTAAAGCTGGTCTCACACAGACTGGTCTGATTCTGCAAGCGGAAACACGCAGCAGAATCCGCCTGCGTGTACCTGGTATATCCTGGACAAGCACAGTGCAGATTTTTTTTTTCTTAAAAAACCTATGCGCAAGGTCAGTTGTGGATGGGCCCGCAAGTCGATGGTTTCCAACGTCTTCAATGGTAGCCATCCATGTGGAATCTGCACTAAAATAAAACACGCTGCGATTTTATATCCACAAGTGAAAAATCACAATTGCTGTCTGCCCGTGTGAGTGGACATGCAAATGTTCTATTGGGTGAATGTGTGCGGAATATAGCGAATATTCTATGTAGGTGACAATCGCGGAATGAGCAATTCAAACCTGGTCGTGTGACAGCGGCCTAAGGCCTCATGTCCACGGGGAAAATCAGATCCGCTGCAGATTCTCCATGGAGAATCTGCAGCGGGTCCCTCCTGCCCCGCGGACATGGGCGCTGAAAATAGCAATTTAAAAGCATTTACCTATCCGTAGCGGGCGCGGACGCTCTGCTCTTCCTCACGGCCGGATCTTCATTTTCGGCCGGCGGATGAATTCCTCACGCCGGCGGCACGTCGCCGGCACATCGTCGACGTGCCGCGCGCATGCGCCGGGCACATCCGCCGAGCCGAAGCAAGGGAGATGCGGTCGTGAGGAAGAGAAGACCTTCAGCGCCCGCTCCGGGTGAGTAATTCTTTTAAATTCCTATTTTTGGTCTCCCGCGGATCCGGACGGCTTCCATAGGCTTCAATAGAAGCCCGCGGGGGCCGTCCCCGCGGGAGACCCGCACGAAAATGGAGCATGGTCCAGATTTTTTCATGCTCCATTTTTTTTTAAATGCCTTTTATTGACGATCCGCGGGTATTTATCTAACCGCGGGTGGTCAATGCATCCCTATGGGGTGCGGATCCGCGCGCGGGAGATCCGCTGCGGATTTTAAATCACATTTTGCCCGTGGACATGAGCCCTAAGGCTCCCGGATTAGTTCCCCGATGTGTGATCCTTATCCGCAGACTGGGGGGAGGAGGGATTATTTTTAGGGAGTCAATTTCTTTTCTGCACAAGTGAGCAAGGGGGCCTGGAATTTATTGAGTTGTGCCCTGAAATCCAACGAGTGTTCCCTCCATTCCAGGCCTAGCCACGTGTCCTGTAAGCAGATTGGGGGTATTGCTGAACACAGCCTCGGAGCAAATCCCAGCAAGACCATTGGGGATATTAAAGCTTCAAACAATCCAGTATGAAGACCACCACTCAGAGGTTTTCTTAAAATCCAATGGTTCCTTTATTCCTCAGCTGCGACGTTTCGACCCTGTCGGGTCTTTTTCAAGCATGCAGTACAGACAGACCACACATGTATTTATATAAAACATACAAAGGACATACACCAATGAAAAATACAGATAAGGACACACCCCTCCCACCTACCAATCATGCAGATGGATCCGGAGCCTGCGACCGGACCCTCAGCTCTCTGATGCAATGAGGAACAGCTGTATAGTAAGCCACATTGTGGGTATGTATGGCGCCATGCTGTGACATCCAGATAAGGCAACTGCGCGTGCGTCAACCGCGTCAAATTATGTCCATGCCCGTACCAGAAAACCCATCAAAGAGTTTACTGCGCATGCGCCAGAGGCACTCGCATGAACGCAGGAGACTGAAGTCCCTCGAGAACATACGCGGCAATACCCATTCTCACGTCAGTGAGCGCGGCTGTGTCAACGGGAGCCCATCACGTCATTGCCCATACCAGCGTGCTCCTCAAAGAGACTGTTGCGCACGTATGTTGACCATGATGCATCTCAAATGTCTCATTATTTTTGAGCTAGTCTCTGGCTATAAGTAATAATATAATCAATGCGGGGCACCACACGTTATAACAAGACCAATATTAGAATTGCCCAGAACCTGATGGGACTATATATCTCTCCCTGACCAAGAATGATGCATACCGCACCTATGATTATCTCAGAGTTAAATATGATGTGGTAAATTAGACTACATCTTATCACCATTATATCCATAGAGAGATTCTAAGACTAAGGCCCATGTGTACTGGTATGCTTACATTAATTCATGATATACATATTTATTGAAATGTTCTTGCATCATAACCAGAAAGAAAAAACAAGAGACATACACACCCCATCAATCGACCCCCAACTATTGCAAGTGACGGACCACACATAAATATAATGCATAAAGGCTTGCACACACTAGCTGTTTATTGGTAATCTCATAAATACAGTAACTACCCTGATTCCCTGAAAATAAGACATACCCAGAAAATAAGACATAGCATGATTTTCCAGAATTTTTGAGGATGCAAAATGATTTTCCAGGCTTTTTGAGGATGCTTGAAATATAAGCCCTACTCCCAAATTAAGCCCTGCTAACAGTTAATTAAAAAAGTCAATTTAAATAGTGTCCAGGCAGCTATACATGTAAAAAAGTTAAACCTTTTTGAACAAAAATTAATATAAGACACTGTCTTATTTTCGGGGAAACACAGTATATCCACCTCACATCAAATAACAGCATGTTCCAATATAGATAATTGAATCTGTACAAATCAATTATATCCATATCCAAAATGAGGGCGAGGATCCATACCGCAGACTCCACATCCATGTACACGAAATCTAAAAATGACAAAACTTATGATATAAGTAAACATAAACGTCCAAACTACCAAGCAATAAATGAGATGTTATCACATACACTATAGCTTCATAATGAGCATGTATACACAGGTATCACAAAATAACTAAATAAATTGAGAGACATTGTATTCAAGGTTAAAGGAGATGTCTCATGAAAGCAAGTGGGTCTATACACTTCTGTATGGCCATATTAATGCACTTTGTAATATACATCGTGCATTAATTATGAGCCATACAGAAGTTATTTCACTTACCTGTTCCGTTGCTAGCGTCCCCGTCTCCATGGTGCCGTCTAAAATCGCCTCTTCTGGCGATTTTAGACGTGCTTGCGCAGTCCGGTCTTCTTGTTTTCTCAATGGGGCCGCTCATGCAGGATGCCGGCTCCGTGTAGCTCCGCCCCGTCACATGCCGATTCCAGCCAATCAGGAGGCTGGAATCGGCAATGGACCGCACAGAAGCCCTGCGGTCCACCGAGGGTGAAGATCCCGGCGGCCATCTTCACAAGGTGAGTATGAAGACGCCGGACCGCGGGGATTCGGGTAAGTACTATATGCTTTTTTTTTAAACGTCTGCATCAGGTTTGTCTCGCGCCGAACAGGGGGGCTATTAAAAAAAAAAAAAACGTTTCGGCGTGAGACATCTCCTTTAAGGCCTTTTGGCATCAGAGTATCAAGCTCATGAATCTGACGTAATTCGCACAACTTCAGTTTTCCCTCCGGTCTCCACCGCTACGTGAATAAGGTACCTTGGCGATGACCCGAAAGCATAACTGGCTTATAGTATGTCCTGCTTCCAGGAAATGCTTTGCAGCAGGTACCTCCCTGTTGCCCGTACGCACTGTACTTTTGTGTTTTGATATACGTTGTCGAATCTCCATGGTGGTCTCCCCAGCAAGCTACATGGGCAGACCACCATGTATACAACAAACAAGGACCTACATGTAAACCTGCCCTTCATCATATATCTCCATCCAGTACGGGGATGTGCGAACGTGTCTCCTTTAAGTAGGTTCCCACACGAGGCACATCCCATACAGGGAAAACAACCCTGCGTGGAGCCACTCGGCGGAACCCCAGATCCCCCTTCGTGATGTACTCTTCCAGTGCGGACAATCTTATCCCGAATATTGCTGCCACGACGATACGACATTAGTGGTAGTTCACCAAATTCACGAATATGCGGATGACATGTGGACAATATACTCCAACGTCTCCGCAAAATCCTAGAAATTTCTGCACTAGCGGTGCAGTATGTGGAAACAAAAGGAACACAATGGGAGACAGTCCTATCTTGTTTAGGGCATAAAAGCTAATTTCTTGGTTTAGTCAAGGCCCTAGCTTTATATTCTTGCACCAATCCAGTAGGGTAACCTCTCTCTACAAATTTATTGGCCATGTCATCCAACCTAAGATCAACACAATCATCCTCAACTATCCTCCTAACCCGGAGCATTTGGCTCCACGGTAGGGATCTGAGAATACCCGGAGGATGATAGCTTCGAAAATTAAGGACGTTGTTCTTGTCTGTGGGCTTACGATATAAGTCTGTCTTCAATCTCTCCCCGCTTTTGCTAATCATGCCGTCCAAAAACTGGACTTGAGTATGGGAATGCACCATAGTAAACCTCAGACCGGGCAGGACGTTATTCAATTCATCATGAAAGCTATGAAGAGCTTCCTCAGTACCCATCCAGACAAAAAATATATCGTCTATATACCTCCACCAGACCTGGACAGAAGTCCAGTCTGGGGAGGTATATAGGGATGTTTCCTCTACATGTGCCAGAAATAGATTCGCGTAACCAGGGGCCACATTCGACCCCATGGCTGTACCGCGAACTTGGCGGTACAAATTGCTTATACAGGAACACGTTTTTGCACAAGATGTTCTCTAAAAGAGCCAAAACAAAATTCAACTGTTGGTTGGACAATGAAGATTTCCATGAATGCCATTTGAACGCCTCTAACCCCTGATTGTGCTCAATAATCGTGTACAGAGATACAACATCAAACGAGCCTAAAAGGCTGCCTTCTGATATCAGTAAATCACATATTTTAGTAAGAAAATCGGTTGTATCTTGTACATATAATTTAGTACCAGTCACAAATAGCTTGAGGACTCTGTCCAAAAATCGCAAAGCATTACTGAACAAAGCCCCACTGCCTGATATAATAGGGCACCGAGGAGGATCCCACAAATTCTTAGGCACCTTAGGCATAGGTGTACAGAATGGGGTCACCGGATACTTAGGACACAGAAATTTTTTTCGTTTGATATCAATGATCCCATTTAAACATGCGTCTTCCAGATCTAGTTTCAATTGAGTTTGATACCTAGTCAAAGGATCAGATTGTAACAATTCATACACAATATTATCAGACAATTGAGACATAATTTCCTGATGACCTTTAGAAGAGTCCATTACAACTACTCCACCCCCCTTATCTGCTGGCCTGATGACTATATTGGGATCCTTACCTAAATCCCTAAGAGCCACACGTTCAGCTTCAGAGAGATTGTACGTAACATTTTTCTCCCATCTGAGTTTCAATTTCATAATATCCGATCTCACAAGACTCTCAAAGGTTCTTACAGCGGAGTCCTTATTGGAGGCATAAACCTGCTTTTGGTATCACAAGGAGCAGATGGTATATCAGCTCCTACTTCCATCCTAGATGCTTCAGAAAAAAGGTGTTTAAGGCCAAGCTGCCTAAAGAAACATCTACAATCCAAGTCAATACTAAACCAATCAGGACTGGAAGTAGGGCAAAAAGAAAGTGTATTCAACTCAACAGAGGTAAGTGTTCTGGAAGAGATATTAATCACTAGAGAGTCATTGCAATGGGCCACATCACCAGTATTAATCTCACCAATTAGGTCCGTTGACGTGTTCCTGATCTAGTCAATATTTTCTTCTCGCCTCTTCCTTGTCCGCCAATGCTTGCGTGCACCACGTCTTTGTGATTGCCCCTTGCATGCTGTTGATGTTGAAAAGATCTCCCTCTTGTGTGTGTGTGTGGGGGGGATAAAAATGAGGAGGAGGCAGAAACCGGTATAGAGGCACTTTTGTCCCTAATTATAGGGTTATCTTGTGGCATATCATCAGCAGAATCCGAAGTGAGGGATGATGGATAATATTTCGGGGTTCTACGTCCCCGTGGCGCCCTTCGATTGCCTGGTGCAATGCCTGGCCCACTCCTTCCAGCTTTCCGCTTAGGATTCTGCTAACCAAACACATACCCGCTACGATAGTCCTCCATATCTCTGTGCCACTTAGACGGTTTATTGGTCTCCAGATCAGATCTTTATTTCACCAAGGTATCCTCCAATTTACCATGAAAGGCCAACCACTCCTCCTCATTCATCAGAGACCACAATTCCATTTCCATTCTCTTAGTTGCTTCTTTTTGTAAAAATTCAAGATTTAATAAAATCAAGTCAAATGCCTACTTATTTGTGATATTAATGAATTCGGTACAGCACTCCACATCATGTATCATCAAAGTTGGTTGGACATGAGGTCGTAGTCCCCTCGGAATATGTTTAGCCGTATAGTACTCACGCAATATAATAGCACGCAACTTAAGTGATATTAGTCGTTTCTTGGTAGACTCACAGTTCCGTTGAAGAAGCTTGATATTAGGACTATTCAAGAAGGAGCAGTCCGTCTTAGTCCCAGAAAGAATACGGTCTGCATCCTCCATAGTGTATGCAAATATAGCTGAGGTATCTGGAGTACCTCCTTCCAGATGAAGCGATAGATCCATGTTCTCAATGGGTGCTCACTTTCTTAAGTCCATGATGTGATTCAATAGAAAATATGCGGATAGCAGCGCAACCGAAGCTCAAAAAGAGAGACCAATATGAAGACAAAACAATAGGTGCGCGGTCATACGTGGGTCTGGACTGAAGACCCCAGATAGTATAGCTGCAAACAATCCAGTATGAAGACCGGCACTCAGAGGTTATCTTAGAATCCAATGGTTCCTTTATTCCTCAGCGGCGACGTTTCGACCCTGTCGGGTCTTTTTCAAGCATGCAGTACAGACAGACCACAATGGGGCTTACTATACAGCTGTTCTTCATTGCATCAGAGAGGTGAGGGCCCGGTCGCAGGCTCCGGATCCATCTGCATGATTGGTAGGTGGAAGGGGTGCGTCCTTATCTGTATTTTTCATTGGTGTATGTCCTTTGTATGTTATATATAAATACATGTGTGGTCTGTCTGTACTGCATGCTTGAAAAAGACCCGACAGGGTCGAAACGTCGCAGCTGAGGAATAAAGGAACCATTGGATTCTAAGATAACCCCTGAGTGCCGGTCTTCATACTGGATGGTTTGCAGCTATACTATCTGGGTTCTTCAGTCCAGACCCACGTATGACCGCGCACCTGTTGTTTTGTCTTCATATTGTTCTCTCTTTTTAAACTTCGGTTGTGCTGCTATCCGCATATTTTCTTTGGGGGTAATATTAAGTCACTGGGCTAGAAGGGGTTAAAGACACAAACCCACAAAGTCACCAATTTCTTCTCCATACAAAACACGGGAGCTCCGCCCCGTCACATCACATGACCATCAGCACACCGCCATGACAGTGACATCATCACAGGTCCTTCAGCCACCACTTCTCCTCCTCACTGCTGAGCTCCGCCCCTACTGATCACATGACGGTGACATCTTCACAGGTCCTATTGCAGTGTAGCAGGTCGTGGTCCTTGCTGTAGTCTCTGTTATCAGCCAGAGGATATATATACACTGATATCAGAGCTCTGTGTGTGACTCCGGCCGGCAGGTAAGAGACGCCGGAGGGTTTCGCACGGTTTTCTTGTATTTTTCGGTCTCCCTTCTGTTCGGCCGGCTTCACACGGATGTATTTGCGCACAATATGCAGTGAATAGAACCCATATATTTCGGTGTTTTCGCTCACATGCCTCGTATTTTGTGTGAGCGATCCTACTGATCGGTCATCGGGCGCGGGGAGGCGCTGCTGGACGCTCGGCGGTATTGTTACCATGGAAACCGTGTAATGCCCAGCGAGTATTGATCCCAGTGATGTAGCCGGGTGTCAGCGCTATGTGACAGCGGCTGCTAGCGGCACGGACACTGAGCCGCAGCGTACTGTTATACCATGAATGTACAGTGCAGGAAGGGGTTTAACCCTTTCCAATCCACTGTCTGACCTCTGAACACATTATGATTTAAGGCTGTACAGCTCTGATGTTGGAAGACGTCCATCAAGGTTCTCTTACTGTATATTGCCAGCCTCTCTGCTGTCGGAGCCTATCCAACGTGTCACCTCATGCAGTATTGGCTTTAGCCAGCAGATAGCGCCATTGTATAACGGCAGAAAAAGAGTAAGCCCCCTAGGAAAACCAGGATACAAATTGGATTGGAAAAGGTTAACACCACTTGTTTAAGCGTAAGTGTAAGAATGCATGCCACGAGTATATGAGCTGTAATAAGTATGGCTGGATGAAGTATGATACAGTTGGACCATGGCAGTTCGACAGGGTAGGAGACAGGTAGGCCTCAAAGTCTGCCTAAATGCTTTACACCTCAAAGCCATCGCTAATGCTGTCACCTCTGTTCTCATCCTTGCTCAGTTTCAGAACTTCTTTCAAGTGCCAACCTCCGGGGGGCACTATTCACATTAGCCCCTCTCTCCTGTCCTCCCCTATGCACAGCTCGCACACACTCTTTACCTTCTTACTTAGCCTCAACCCCCTTAATGCCACTAACAAACATAACAGTCGTCCTCATAAATCTCCTAGCCATCTGCTAACCCTCTCTATCCTGCTGCTACTAGCTGCTGGGGATATCTCTCCCAATCCTGGCCCACCCTCCACTGCTCCTAGCTATCACCCCCTACCTGACTCACTAATAAAATCCCCAAGCCCAACTGCTAGCCCATGCATACCCTCCCCTGACTCCTTTAAATGTGCGCTCTGGAACTGCCAGTCAGCATGTAATAAACTCCCCACCATCCACGACTTTTTTACTGCTCAATCTTTAAGTCTGCTAGCTCTCACAGAAACGTGGATACAGCAGTCTGACACGGCCTCCCCTGCTGCACTGTCTTACAATGGCCTGCAGTTGTCTCATACCCCGAGACCAGATGACAGGCGTGGTGGAGGAGTAGGTGCTCTTCTTTCCTTGAAATGTACCTACCAGGTCATCCCCCCTGTACCCTCACTCACTTTTCACTCATTTGACATACATATGCTATGGCTTTTCCGTCCGCTGTCCATGCGAGTAGCAGTTATCTACCGCCCCCCAGGTGCTGCTCGCCTGTTTTTGGACCACTTTGCTGCCTGGCTCACCCACTTCCTATCCTGCGAAATCTCAACCTTCATCTTAGGTGATTTTAACATCCCCACTAATGACCCCAACTCCCCATCTGCCTCTCAGCTTCTTTCGCTCACCTCCTCCCTTGGTTTCTCTCAACTCACAGCCTCTCCCACTCACAGGGATGGAAACACTCTTGATCTGGTCTTCCTCCATCTCTGCTCTGCTTCCAACTTCACTAACTCCCCTCTCCCGCTCTCGGATCATAACCTCCTCTCTTTTCTCTGTCACGCTCCCTAACATCTCTCCAGACCCACCTACCTACAGTACCTACAGGAACCTTAAGGCCATTCACACCCAGGAATTTGCTGAATCCCTACAGTCCTCTCTGTCCCCTATCTCTCTCCTCTCCTGCCGCAACCTGCCTGCTGCCCACTACAACACCGCTCTCAAACATGCCCTGGATGAAGCAGCGCCCCCCAGGACCCGAGCCATTCGATGTAGAACGCGGCAACCCTGGCTTACGCCTCAAACACACTTCATCCAGCAATGCTCTAGAAGTGCTGAACGGCTGTGGAGGAAGTCGCAAACGTCCACAGACTTCCTCCACTACAAATTCATGCTCAGAACCTACAACCTCGCCCTCCACCATGCCAAACAAGTCTATTTCACCTCTCTAGTCTCCTCACTATCGTACAACCCTAAACGGCTCTTTGATACTTTTCACTCCCTTCTCAGCCCTAAACCACAGCCACCGGTGACGGATCTCAGTGCCGAAGAGCTGGCTGCTTACTTCAAAAAGAAAATTGATGACATCCGTCAGGAAATAACTTCCCAATCCCAGACTAGCCCTGACCCTAGTCTTGTCAGCACTGCATCTAGCACCTGCTCACTGTCAGTACGCAGACCAGCGACAGAGGAAGAAGTCTCCAAATTGCTCTTTTCTGCTCGCCCCACTACCTGCTCTAGCGACCCTCTCCCCTTACACCTCCTCCGATCCCTCTCCCCAGTGGTCATCTCCCATCTCACCACTATATTCAACCTCTCTCTGACCTCCGGCATCTTTCCCTCTTCTTTCAAACGTGCCATCATATCCCCACTGCTAAAGAAGCCGCCTCTGGATGCGACAGATGCTGCCAACTACCGACCCATCTCTAATCTCCCCTTCATCTCCAAACTACTAGAACGCCTGGTTTACTCTCGCCTTATAAGCTATCTATCAGAGAACTGTCTTCTCAATCCACTACAGTCTTGCTTCTGACCTCAACACTCAACAGAAACTGCCCTTACAAGGGTATCCAATGACCTACTGACAGCCAAATCGAGGGGCGATTACTCCCTACTGATCCTCCTCGACCTCTCCGCAGCATTTGACACGTGACCACAAACTCCTCTTCAGTATGCTTCGCTCCATTGGCCTAAAGGACACTGCTCTCTCCTGGTTCCCCTCCTACCTATCTGACCGCTCTTTCAGCATCTCCTTCGCTGGCTCTACCTCCCCTCCTCTTCCCCTTGCTGTTGGGGTCCCCCAAGGCTCGGTCCTCAGCCCCCTCCTTTTCTCTATCTACACAGCCCCTATTGGACAAACCGTCAGGAGATTTGGCCTCCAATACCACCTGTATGCTGATGACACCCAGCTATACACCTCTTTCGTTGACATCTCTGCACCTTTCCTCCAAAACATCACCGACTGTCTGCTGTCTCTAACACTATGTCCTCTCTCTACCTAAAACTAAACCTCTCTAAAACTGACTTACTGCTATTTCCACCCTCCACTAACCAACCTCCTCCTGACATCTCCATCTCAGTGTGTGGCGCTACGATAACTCCTAGACAACATGCCCGCTGCCTTGGGGTCATATTCGACTCTGATCTATCATTTACCCCCTACATCCAATCTCTTGCCCAAACATGTCAGCTGCACCTCAAGAACATCGCAAGAATCCGCTCTTTTCTCACTGTGGATACGCTAAAAACGCTTACTGTTGCCCTCATCCACTCTCGGCTCGATTATTGCAACTCATTGCTGATCGGCCTCCCCTGCACCAGACTCTACCCTCTCCAATCCATCCTGAATGCGGCAGCCAGGCTCATCTTCCTGTCCAGCCGCTACTCGGATGCCTCTGCCCTGTGCCGGTCACTGCACTGGCTGCCCGTTAAATACAGAATTCAATTTAAACTCGCTATCTTGCATCTGCTAACGAAACCAGATTGAGCGCCCCTTTAATTCGAACTTCTCATTCCCGCCTCCAAGACTTCTCCAGAGCAGCACCAGTCCTCTGGAACACACTACCAAAGGATACCCGGGCAATCCAGGACTCGCAGGACTTCAGACGTGCTCTAAAAACGCACCTCTTCAGGGAGGCATACCGCATTCCCTCAACAAACCCCTCTGTATTCCGCCTGATAACATGCTCCCTGACCTACTGACTGCAATCCCTGCTAGCCATCATAAACCGCTCCTGCAGTCATACCGTTTCTGCCGTCACACGGCTAAATGTCTGACCATTGTCTGTATATAGCATCCCTCACTCTCCACCTCTCCATACGGTGCACATCTCCAGCCCCTTTACCTTCTGTATCACCCCATTACTTGTAGTATCTAAGCTCGATGGAGCAGGACTTGCACCCCTATTGTTTCCATCAACTGATTACTATGTAACTGCGGTTCTGTAATGTTTGTACTTTTGTCTTTCTGTATTCCCCCTGTCTATGTAAGCGCTGCGGAATATGTTGGCGCTATACAAATAAAGATTATTATTATTATTATTATACAGAATATCCCCCACAGAACAATATATCTGCTGGGCTCCTCCTGCTCTATAAGAGGAGGCTGACAGATCGGACGCTATGTTCATCGGTTCGGGTTCCCTTTACATATAATGCAGACCTCAGCTGCTGCAGAACCACTTTTCATGCACAAACTTTTTTTTTCTGCACAGGGATTTCAAATCTGCATGCAGAATAAAACCTATCATATGCATTATAGCACAGATTCTCATTGGTTATATTGTTTTCACTGGGGCAGAAGAATCAACTAGATAACTTTAAAGTTTCTTCACTGTAAGGCTTTTATGTCTCTGAAATATAACCTTTATTGAAATTCTAATCTTAAAATTCTTTATTTAGAAATCTGACATACACACAAAAAGAGTTCCTAAACAGAAAATAGGGGCAATGGGACCTGGGATGCAAACTTGGGGAATCCTGGAAGGTAAAGGGATACCAGATAAGTACAAAACGTCTGTATTCAATTGTGGAGGCTCCTGGTGAGGGTCCAAAACATGGTTTTTAAATTATGTGGGAAGGGTTAGCGTTGAATGCAAGCCCGGAGGCACCAAATTTGTCAGGAAGAAGCCTGGAGGACTATAGGAAACTCACAAATGATAGGACCTCATTGAGTCCTTTTGGTTGAACACAGTCAACCCAATATGTCCATTGTACTTCCTTCTGCAACAGTCTTTTATCCAGATTGCCACGGCACCCGTAGCTTCGTATAGGCTCAATCCCCTGGAATTTAATCAAGTCTGAGTTTCCATTGTGATGTTCTTTCATGTGATTTGCCACCGGTGTATTATCACCTCGCCTAATATTGCCTACGTGCGCCAAAATATGGTTACATTGTGATGCAGATTTGCAGTGGAGTTTCAATATCTGCAGCAAACATCTGCCTTCTGTGTGAACATACCCATATGCATGTGACGGCTCTGAGAACCCGCGTCTCTCAATGCTCAGTAAGTGAGGTTCTGTATATCACACATGATGATGTCTCTGTATGATTTAGGGCCTTTTTTTCTCATAAAGGGCCGGCAGCACTAGAACCATCCAGTTCTCTCATGTCCTCATCCAAAATGGTCCTCATGAATGACCCACCGAGGATGGAGAAGGACAGCAATGAGATTACCAAGAGGATATTAAGCTTCACCTTAGATATCATCTACCTGCTGACCGGAGAGGTAAATTTTCTGTATTTCCATAATCTTTATTGTATTATGTAACAAGTCAGAGTAAGGGAAGAGAAAATCCATTCTAGGAAGTAACAGGAATAGAGATGAGCGAGCACCAAAATGCTTGAGTGCTCGTTACTCGAGTCGAACTTTCAGTGATGCTCGAGAGTTCGTTTCGAGTAATGAACCCCATTGAAGTCAATGGGCGACTCGAGCATTTTTGTATATGACTGGTGCTTCGCTAAGGTTTTCATTTGTGAAAATCTTAGCAAATCACCAAAGTCATGTAAAACACATAGAAATGGATAGGGCAGGCGTGGAGCAACATGCAGGGCTGCATTTCGGGCTCCGAGGTCTCACTCTTAAGCCACAATAGTGGCAAGAGTGAGACCCCCCCCACACACACACAGTCAGCATAAGGATCGTTCTCCTCTGCCACAGCTGTAACAGCTGTGGCAGAGAAGAACGATGTTAGCCCATTGAATTCAATGGAGCCGGCACTACAGCCGGCTCCATTGAAAGCAATGGGCTGCCGGCGAGTGCGGGATGAAATTTCGGGAAGGGCTTAAAAATATAAGCCCTTACCTGAAAAAAAAAAGATTTTAGTGTAAAAAAGAATAAAAATGCAGGCATTCTCTTCAATGGAGCCGCTGCTGCTGCCGGCGACTCCATTGAAGACAATGGTCCGCTGGCACACCTGAATTCTTTTTCAGGGAAGGGCTTTACATATAAGCCATTCCCTGGAAATGAATTAAAAGTGATTTAAAAAACAAAAAAAATAGATACTCACCTCCCTTCAGCTGCCGGGGCACAGCCGCGTCTTCTCCTGCTGTCCCCTGCACTGTGGTGCTGAACTGCTGTCATTCAGCTGAGAGCTGCGCTGAGCCAATCAGAGGCAGCATTCACTCACCCATTCATGAATTCATGAATGGGTGTGAGTGAGATGTGCCTGTGATTGGTCAGGCTGTGACCAATCAGAGGCAGCTCATTCAGCAGGCAGGAGAACTGCCAGCTGGCCGCAGCTGAACTCCGTCTGCCGGGACCAGGTGAGTATATATATTTTTTTTATTTTTACACATTTCTGGATGAATTGCAGGGAAGGGCTTATATATTTAAGCCCTTCCCGAAAATTCATTGTGCGATCGCCGGCAGCCCATTGCTTTCAATGGAGCCGGCTATATTGCCGGCTCCATTGAATTCAATGGGCTAACATCGTTCTGCCGGGACAAGGTGAGTATATTTTTTTTACTTTTTACACATTTTAGGATGATTTTCAGGTAAGGGCTTATATTTTTAAGTCCTTCCCGAAAATTCATCCCGCGCTAGCCGGCAGCCCATTGCTTTCAATGGAGCCGGCTGTATTGCCGGCTCCATTGAATTCAATGGTCAGTGCTCGTTTAATTGAGGTGAGCACCGCGTGGTGCTCGTCTCGAGTAACGAGCATCTCGAGCACCCTAATACTCGAACGAGCATCAAGCTCGGACGAGTATGCTCGCTCATCTCTAAACAGGAACAATCCAGTGTCCTGCATAACGGCTTCCAGACCTTCCAAGTGAGAGAGAACTAAAGAACTGAACAGCAGAAAATGTGAAGATCGGCCCCCAATATGGTCAGTTCTGTATAGTGGGAACCAATGAGCTAATAGTAATGTTGTAGGAGCAATGAGAATGCTAAGTAGGCTCCTTGTAATGAGGAGGAAAGGGCAGCCAGGAACCAACCAACAGCCAGGAACCAGCAGGATCACAGACTTTGATATTTGCCACTAAGTAGACCTCTATATAGACACGTTAAATATTGGTGTCGGGAGGAGAACACATGGTCCATCTAGTCTCCCATGTAGAACTCTATACAGTGGGATCACAATCTCCCACTTTCTACTGAACATCAGGTTCAGCTCCCTACATGTCTCTCTCCGTATACAGGATTACATAATAGTGAAGACATCAGGTGACGGTGCGACTCCCAACAGCCATCTCCATGAGTCAGGAGGATGGAGCAGGAGCCGGAGCCCAATCACAGAGGCTCCTCCTCACTTACGGATACATGAGCAGAAGGTCCTAGAACTCACCAACAAGATCACTGAGCTGCTGACTGGAGAGGTGACCCTGCTGGGAATGCTGGGTAATTATACAGTAACAGCACTAGAGGAGTCTGGGTAATGACGGTATCATTGTGTTGTCAGGTTCCTATAAGGTGTCAGGATGTCGCTGTCTATTTCTCCATGGAGGAGTGGGAGTATTTAGAAGGACACAAGGATCTGTACAAGGACATCATGATGGAGAACCACCAGCCTCCGATATCACAAGGTAAGAAGAGAGTTACATATGTAGTGGAGAAAACAAAAAAATGTATTTGTCATATTTTTCAGACTATTAGATGCACTTTTTATCCGAAGAAATGCTGGTAACGGTTTGTGTCTAAGGGGGCTTTTACACGGAACAATTATCATTAAGTTTATAGCTGGATTGTGCGAAACTGAACAATAATCATTCAGTGTAAACGCTGCCAGCGAATGAATGAGGAATGACAATTCGTTAGCTTATCGTTCGTTGTTCACTTTATGCAGGCATAAAAAGCAAACCTTGGCCGGCCTGTGTAATCAGACAATCGTTCGTCTATTAAATACTCCTTGTCTGCTGTGAATGGAGGGGGGCGGCTGGAAGCGATCCCCAACCTGCTCTGCCTCCATGCACTAAGTGATTATCCCTTCTGTGTGGAAGAACAAGAACCAAAATCTTTGGGACGACTTTCGTTCTCTCGAGTGGACAACAATCCTACTATGGCCCTCCATACACATTAGACTTTAGTTGTAAGGAACCCGCTGATAACGGTGTTTCACTGAAGCAGAAAAGGTTAATGATCCTCATCGCCCTTCACAGTACAGACACTTGAAAGGTATATTCGTTATTGTATATAATTAAACCGTACGGGCTCAGACTGCCAGAAACATACATAAATCACCCCTAATTACACACATGCACAGAGTGGGTTTTTATGGTTTATACGAGGGAGGGAGACCCAATAGGAATTCAGGAAGTGATAGAGAGATCCCTACAAAAGCACACAAATAGCAGTCAGTCCGAACCTCGTCTGTGATATCGGTAAATACAAAATATGAGAGTCGGAAGTCAATCTGTCCGTAGAAGATCTCAGGATAACGCATTACCTGATAGACAGGAACGGACCTCATCTCACTCTACCGTTAATCCAGCTACTACATTATGCATAGTGTAATAATGTACTGTGGCAAGCTGGGGTCTACTTGCCTGCGGATCGCCAACTTCCAGACCGGAATGGGCACCAGCCATGTAGAAACACTCTCTGGAGACGTGGATTTTCTTTAAACCTGGCTCCTGTCAGTCTTTATTCACAGCACAAACAACGTAAACAGAGTCCATATAACGTATTTCAGTAAAACATAAAGTTCATATACACACCCCACCTGGGTATTGAGGTTAGGGTGGTCAACCCTGTCAAACTCCTGCCTTTCTGGTCTGCACCAGACCCTGGGCTAGCAGCCCTCCCAGCTCCACTGAGCCGTCTCTCTGGCTCTCTCAGCCAACATCTCCCTGGGTGTAGCAGGAATGTACTCTTATATCCAACTTCCTGACCACACCTATGGGCGTTTTCCCTTTTCTCAGGCACCAGAATGCCTGTCTGTTGCCCCCTACAGGTCTTTCTCTGTAGTGCACCTCTATAGTAAATAGCGTTCCCTTCATCAAAACTCCACTGTGACTAATATTAATAACTTTTAGGATTCACAAATATTTATTTCCTAATTCACTTTCATAAATAGATTCATGATTCATTCCACTATAAGTAGCATAAATAGATTTTCTAGTTCAAAAAACATGATTCATTTGATCATTCACTTTCATAATCAATTTGATTATATTTCATTTCATAGTTCATTTCATTTAATGGTTCAACACATTTCCCTATTTGCATAATTCATCAGAAACCAGATAGAATCACGCTTGATAAAAAAAATAAAAGGCTTGGAGCTAGGGTAATATGATAGGTGGTAATAAGTGGGGTTCTCTTAATTAGCAGTGCAGGAGGCAGCAAATGATCACTTTCTTACTGGAACAATCTGGGCTGTAATTAGCCAGACAGAGCTAATAGGGATGTTAGGATATAAGTATTTGATAAACTGTTACGGCGGAGCTTGAACACATCCCTACTTAAATAACAAAAATGAGTCTTGACTATACATGGCTAATGATAGGTTATTAGAATTTCTATGCCTAGGACAGCAAACTCCAGAATATCTAGATGCAAGAGGACCCTACCTAGATAGAAGCTAGAGTGGTATAAGGCCCAATGCACACGGGCATATTTCCATTGTGGAATCTGGAGTAGGCGTCCACCTCTGGATTTCACAGCAAATACTGCCCATAACATGCTATGGAAAATCACTTTTCCATGTCGAGAAGCAGAAATCAATCGCAATTTTCCACTTGTGGAGGGAAAATCAGAGCATGTTCTTTTTCAATGCGCATGGCTTCCATTGAAGTCAATGGAAGTGGTCCGATCTGCGGCCCGTCAACAGCTGTCACTGCGGACGGGCCGCAGAATTCACGTCATCACCAAGCGATGGCGCTGCATTATCTGTATTGCACATGTGTGCCGGTGTGACCCCAGCACATCCGCAGCACAAAGGAGAACAAATCCTGACAGGTATGCAGGGGTCACCCGCCGAGCATGCGAAATCTGCCCTGGCCATGTGCTTTCGGCGTAATAGAAGTGGCGTAGATAGCAAACAAATTACATTTAAGACAACGAAGTCTAGACTACACAGAACTATTAGTAAATAGATAAAGCTTCCCTGTTTGGGACAACAAGGTAAGCTCAGTGTGAGAGGACTCACAGCGGGATCTAAATCTGCTCAAAGTGAGAGGACCCTGCCCAGCTAAAGGCTAAAGTAGTATGATAGTAATAGTGGAGATAGCAGCAACCTTGATGGTAGGCTGCTGGGAGATAACTGTCCTCTAAATCAGTAGAGGCTTTTATAGTATCCCCTAGTACCTCCCCTTATGTGGGTCCATCCCCTTTAATCCAGTCAAAGATGTAGATTAATCAGCAGGCAACAGGTACGCTCAGGAGCACAGATTATCAACTGCCGGCATGCATTGATCCATCGGTTCAGCAGTGCCATGTCCCCAATAGCGGTGGCGGGGGTATGTAGTCAGGCCCCTTCACTCTACCTGAGCCTCAACTACTGTCCCAAGATCTCCCTGTCCGGACGGCGCAATGAATCTCTGTCCTCCAGTGCTGAAAGGAAGGGAGGAGTTGAGAGGACATATTCCTGATTACGTGGGCAAGTGTAGACCGTCCCACGTGATGTGTGACGTAGAATTACTTGGGCGGGTGTCTATAGTCCCACGTGATATGTGGCGAGCGTACAGGATTATAGCCAGATAATAGAAGTGGAGGAAAAAGCCAGGAGAAGGTTCCCAATATTGTGGGATATACTATTACTCAATGCTTTACTGACCAACTACTCATAAAAACACAAATGTGTCCAAATAAGCAGATGCTATAGTAAAGGAATAGAACCAAAGTAAAACCCTGGATATGTACAATGACAGCATCCATTACCTATAAGAAGTCCATTCTTGAATATGCACTGGAATGAATAGAAACGTCACCGTTATTAAAATGAGACATTTTGGGCAAAAGAAACTACACTGAGCAATGCAGGAGGGGGGGGGGGGGGGGTAAAGGGAAATGGAGATGACCAGATAAAGGTAAAATATGTACCAAGAAATAAAATAGATGTAGATTTCAATAAATAATATCATATTAGTAGAAGTAAGAAGGAAGGAAAATCACTCTTCCCTAATGCCAGCCTAATCCAGAATATAGATCGAAAATAGAAAAGAGAGATGGGCAAAAGTTGTGCCAAGGCTGTACAGAAACATCAAAAATATAATATACAAAGTGTATGTCCGGGATATGAGAGATACCAACTTAGGAATTGGAAAGTACATTCAAAAAAGCAGTTGAAAGAAAGCATCTCATTGATTCCAGATGGATGGACCGTATTCAGACTATATATCCATGCGGCCTCTTATTGCAAGAGCCTTTCATCAATATTACTCCTCCTTCCATAGGTACGCACACCCTAAATGCCTTGAAACCTGATCTGTGTTGTATCTCCTCCGCAACACTGCCACATATGGTTCGTGACTGGGATAAATTTATTCTTTCTAATCAAACTACAAACAACCGCTTATCCGTTAGTATGTATGTATGTATGTATGTGGGTGCTTCTCATGCTCCGCCCCTGGTGACATCATCGCAGGTCCTATAGCGTACATAAAACACAGAGCCTGGGGTGAAGAAGAACAATGTTAGGGCTCTTGGAAAGGGAGGACAAAAATAACAAATTGAGAATACAATTAAGCCTTTATCTTAGACACAACTCAGCAGTCCTGACAAGAGACACCGACCTACCGCCACCACAGAGATCCAGCGGACTGAAGGACTGGCAGTGATGTCACTGCTGTGGGAGGAGCCATTCTGGGGTTTGGTAGAAAGTACAGAATACTGGATAAGCCGACAGCAGCTACCAGGACCTGTGATGATGTCACCATCATGTGATCACCTGTGTGGGTGGAGTCAGCGATCACATGACCAGGAATCTGCTGTGCTGGTGATGTCTGGAAATCAGGATGGCTGTGGATGTACCACAACTGTGTGTGTGATGTGTGGGAATCAGGATGCATGTTGTTGCAGCCATGCTGAGGCCTGCACCTTGCTGGCAGGCCAGACCAGGTTTTGGGTGGGCCCTTGCTTCTCTGGGAGCTGAGGGGTGTGGTAGCTGCAGGAGTAAGGTCAGTCAGCACCTGGTGCTGAGTAGCCTGGCTCCTATTTAAACAATGCCAGCACTATCTCCTGTGCTGTTCAATCACTTCAGTTGCATTTGGACAGCGACAGAGGAACACATCTTGGCGGAAGCTCTCCATGCAAGCTAAGTTCTTTTCTGTTTTGTTTGGTTTTCTGTTTCGCTTCTATTTTGTGCTAGGGCTCCCTGATAGGGACTTGTTAGTGGCTCAGGCACGCATGCGGGCTCGCACTTGTCAGAGCGATCGGTCCGCCGAGTAGGCAGGGCCCCCTCCCGGGTTAGGGGACTACAGGGAGAGTATTCCCCATAGTGTTATCTTTCCTTTGCACAGTTGTGCCTTTGGTATATGTTATTAAGGTTGCACATCCGGAGGACGCAATACATGTAGTAGAGCTATGTGTGTTATGTCTCGCCATGAGCATGCATGTAGTACAGCTGTGTGTGATGTCTGGGGATCAGGATGGATGTAGCATGTAGCACAGCTGTGTGGCGCATTGCGCCATCAGAAACACTGGTACTACAATTTCTCAATAATTACTAATGTTCCCTATCTGTTCCAGAATCCTCCTCCTAAGTTGCTGTGATGTTTTGCCAGCGTAGTTTAGTGGGCATGAGCAAGTAGCCATACAGATCACATTTGACGAGCGTCAATTTATAAACTCCCTATTGCTATAAGAGATGTTGGTAGGGGCACTTTGAAAAAAAGTACTTTTGTTGATAAAACAACACGCTGCACAGCCAGAGCAGGGAAAGGTACCAACGGTGCTCAGCTTCCCCAGCCATGTAGGGTCGGACATCTGTTGAAAAAGGTGGCTTTTGACTACATGGTCATGGATGTTGCGGCCACACCTAAAAGTAATCACTGAAGGATCTGAAATAATACATCCTCCCTAAGGATACCCTAAAACTGTTGTAGGATCTGGTAGACTTGTGTGACTCCTGTATCATATGTACCAATAATGCACAAGGTATCTGTAGAGTGGCACTGACGCAGAACTAAAAGGGTGGATCTATCCTGTTCACGAGCAAACTGAAAGGCCTATTTGATCAAATGAGGAGGATAACCTCTTTGTCTAAATGTATCTGACAGCTTTGTGCCTTCCTTTATAAAGTCAGAAATTGTGGACCAATTCCTCAGAAGTCTCAAAAATTGACCTTTTGGTACTTCTCTTTTTAGATGGATGGGGTGAAAACTAGACCAGGAAAGTAAACTATTGGTTATTGGTGGACAGAGAACCATCCTCTTCCTTCCATATCAGGATATCTAGAAACGGTATGGCCGTATCACTAATGTCAAATGTAATCTTCAAATTTAGATAATTGATGTTTAAGTGATCAACAAGGCCTGAAATGAGGGTGATTCACCCGTCCACAGCATGACGATATCATCTATAAACCGCAACCATAGTAGTGTGCTTTCTGTCCAGTTAGAGGACAAGTTCAGAGAACACAAATTTTTCCTGTCACCAGCCCAGTTGGTATAAGAGGGGGCACATGGCATACCCATGGCCGTACCCCTGTGGAAGTACTGCCCGTCAAAAACAAAGTAATTGTGGGTCAAAACAAATGTGGGCAAATCCACAACAAGTGCATTATGTTTCACAAAGTGTTTTCCCCTTTGGTTCAAAAAGTAGCCCACAGCCTTGAGGCAGCCCTCATGTTGTATTGGACTACAAAGAGCTTCTACATCGAGTGTTGCCAACAATACATGAGTGTCAATATTAATTCCCTCCAAATGTCTTAATACGTCCGTTGTATCCCAGACATATGAAGGCAACAATGTGACAAAAGGGCGACGTATCCTATCAATGTAGATGCTGGCATTTTGTGTCAGGTTATCGATTTCTGATACAATTGGCCACCCACCTACCAGATGTACCCCTTATGGATGTTCCGGAGTGCATAAAAGGTGGCTACCTTAGGAATACAGGGTAGCCGAAACTGTTGTTCTTTTGGGCCAATACAGCCAGACTCTTTACCTCCATCCAAAGTGTGATAAGTAGACATCTGCTTGTAGGTTCTTACATATTTCAATGTAATGTGATCGATCCATGATCACAGTGTTTCCCCCTTTATCAGCTGGTTTGATGATAATGTTAGTCAGATTTTAGGGAGGCCAATTCTGTTCGAGACAGATTACAAAAGTTGTTACAGGGAGGGGGGAGTTTATTTAATTCCGCAAGGACTATCTTCTCAAAGATGCCAATGAGAGGAGAGTTGTAAATGGACCATCCTCATTGGTGCATCAGATTCCTTTTCTAGATCTAGAAGGATAGTCAATGGGGTTCGTTACTCGAGTAGAGCTCGACTACATCCTATATTATTCACAGTGGAGTTTTGATGAAGGGAGCTCTATGTACATTATTACACTACGCAGAATGTAGTAGCCTGATTAATGGTAGAGTGACATGAGGTCCACTCCTGTCTGTAAGGGTATTTGTGTGCTTTTGTAGGGATCTCTCTTTAATTTCCCAATTTCCTACTGGGTCTCCCTCCCTCGTATACACCATAAAAACCCACTCTGTGCATGTGTGTAATTAGGTGTGATTTATGTATGTTTGTCAGTCTGAGCTCTGTATGTTTTAATCATTTACAATAAGAAATGTATTAGGATATACATTTAAGTGTCTGTGCTGAGAACGGTGGGTTTGGCAGGCGAACAAGTCTGTGTCCAGTGTGGCTTTATTCTCCTTTGACTAATGATGTTGGAGAAAAATTAGGGACGCTGATTTTCATAGCCCAATCCTGATGTTTCTCGGGAGATAAGGCAGCATCAGAGTTGTCTGGCTGCAGCTTACCTTTCTAAACACATGAA
The DNA here is from genome assembly GCA_035609135.1 of Eleutherodactylus coqui. Lineage (NCBI taxonomy): Eukaryota > Metazoa > Chordata > Amphibia > Anura > Eleutherodactylidae > Eleutherodactylus > Eleutherodactylus coqui. The sequence continues at coordinate 43,044,508 of CM069405.1, read as the reverse complement.
TGCTTGACCCAGACGAACTTTCATCCATGTGAGGGATCTGGTGGAAATGGCTTTCCACAGTTGTTGAATGTGTATGGGTACCTTAATGGTCCAAAGTATAACCCGACCAATGACAGGAGACCTGGGAAGGAGAATAAAGGCAGTGTGGGCAGACCTTGCCTGCCATAGTTTCCCTCATCCCACTTCCTGCAGTGCTAATGGCTGGCACCGAATAATCCCTAATGTGGCTAATTCTGACTACCTAGGCTAGACTGTTGTGGCACCCATGGTGGGTTTCCATGCCATCGTAATCCAGGACGCCATGGCACCTTCGTTGGAAACCACTGCTGTCAGGACTCCTGCACACTTGAGTTTTTCTTGCGCTTTTTTCATGCGACATCGCTGCATTTTTTTCACGCGATTGTCAATGGGACTTTCTAATGTTAAAAACGCATTGCAAGTTGGTGCTTTGTAATTTTTGTGCAATGCGTTTTTAACATTAGAAAGTCCCATTGACCATTGCGTGAGAAAAACGCAGCGATATCGCGGGGAAAAAAACGTGCAAGAAAAATGCAAGTGTGCAGGAGCCCTGACAGCAGTGGTTTCCAACGAAAGTGCCATGGCATCCTGGATTACGATGGCATGGAAACCCACCATGGCATTGTTTGTGGATGTTGGCTCCAAACTTGAATTGTTTTATCTACTTGAATGATTACGGCATGGATAGTGATGGTAATGTAACACAGCTCTGAGGAACTAATCATTGGCCACATCTACTGTGCTCAACACCATCCTTAGAAGTTAGGGCCCTTTTAAATGTAACGAGAATCTCATGATTCTCATTTGCCCAAGCAAACAAGTTAATGATGAAAGTTTTTGTACTTTTGTGATTTGAAAGAAATAAAAATCACAAAATTCTTTTTTTTTTGCTTTATCCTAACAGATAATCCCCCTAAGAGCTCAGAAGGAAACTTCATGTTATCATGTAATTATAAAGTAGAAGATGAAGATATCATGCAGCGCTCTTCAGCGGAAAACCTCATCACCCTTCATGTACATCCACAGCTTGTCAGTACAGATCTGTCATATAATCCCCCTAATCACGAGGAACCTTCTCCTGACCAATCACTGCTTGTCAGTACAGATCTGTCACATAATCCCCCTGATCATGAGAAACTTTCTCCTGACCAATCACAGTTTGTCAATACAGATCTGTCATATAATTCCCCTAATCATGAGGAACCTTCTCCTGACCAATCACAGCTTGTCAGTACAGATCTATCATGTAATCCCCCTAATCATGAGGAACCTTCTCCTGACCAATCACAGATTGTTACCTCACCTACAACTCACAAAGGGGATAAAAAGTTTCAGGGTGGTGAATGTGGAAAACAGATTTTAAAAAGATCAGGTCTTTTTACACAGACTAGAGTGCACACAGGGGAGAAGCCGTACTCTTGTTCACACTGTGGGCAATGTTTTGCATATAGATCACACTTTATTGCACATGAGAGAAGTCACACAGGAGAGAACCAATATTTATGTTCAGAATGTGGGAAATGTTTTGCAAAGAAATCAAATCTTAGCATACATCAGAGAATTCACACAGGAGAGAGGCCTTATTCATGTTCAGAATGCGGGAAATCTTTTATGCAAAAATCAGATCTTGCCAGACATCTGAGAATTCACAAAAGACTGAAGCAATTTTCATGTTTAGAATGTAGGAAATGTTTCATCCTAAAATCTGATCTTGTTGTACATGAGAGAATTCACACAGGGGAGAGGGTTCATTCATGTTCAGAATGTGGGAAATGTTTTATACAGAAATCAAATCTTACTATGCATCAGAGAAGTCACACAGGAGAGAGGCCTTATTCATGTTCAGAATGTGGGAAATGTTTTACAAAGAAATCAAATCTTACTATACATCAAAGAACTCACACAGGCGAGAGGCCTTATTCATGTTCAGAATGCGGGAAATCTTTTATGCAACAATCAGATCTTGCCAGACATCTGAGAATTCACAAAGGACTGAAGCAATTTTCATGTTTAGAATGAGGGAAACGTTTCATCGAGAAATCTGATCGTGTTAAACATGAGAGAATTCACAAAGGGGAGAGGGTTAAGTCATGTTCAGAATGTGGGAAATGTTTTACTACTCATACAAATTTTCAATATCATCAAAGAATTCACACAAGGAAGAAACCGCTGTGATTCCAACATGTGGAAAACATTTTATAATCAATTTCATCAAAGAAACTGGATTCTTGTTTGGAATATGAAAAATGCTGAAAAAAGATTTAAGATTCAAGTGGTTTCTTAGTATTCACTACAAAATGCCACCTTTTAGGTCCATTTCGCATGAATGAGAAACTTGCCCGAGTTTTGTGTGATAGACAGAAATATTGAACGTAAATGAAATCCATACATTTTAAGGCCGCTGTCAGAGAAGCCATTTTTTTTTTTGCGCGCCTATTAGAACCATTGGTTTCCAATGCTGTGCTTACATGTCCATTTTTTTAGAGGTGCAAAATACTCGCACTTGCAAAAGATAAGACATGTGTGTCTATAATGCGCGCTGGTAAGGTCTGTGCTGCGCCTAAAGACATTGTGTGCTGTCCGTTAATCCCCGCGGGGAGTCCCCTCATCACTGAACACTGAGACAGCACAGTGTTCCGTGGTGATGGGACTCCCAGCGGGGATGAAATAATCCCCTGCCACAGCTGTGATAGCTGTAGCAGAGGTCCGCGATTATATTCCATTGCTGCTGCCAGCCTATTAAAAGCATTGGGATAAAGGCAATCTCTGCAGCAATGATTTTCGGGGGAAAGCTTGAAATATAAGCCCTACTTTGAAAATCATCCCTAGCTGTAAAAAAATAAATAAATAAATAAATTTTACTCACCTAGAAGTGCTATCCGACTCTTCTCCCCATTCCCGTCAGTCTTCATCTGTATTCTGGGGGCCAGGGATTGAAAAATCCTCGCCTCATAAAGCACTGCCTCTGATTGGCTTAGTGCTGTGCCCAATCATAGGCAGCGCTCAGCTTTAATTTTTTCCCCTTGCGCCACCCCTAATCTCTGGGCAAAAAACAGCTGATTGCTTCTGACTTAAGGCCCATTTACACAGGACACATGTCGGGCAAACGATGCCCGACACTTGTCCTTGTGTTTCATCGCTCCTGTGTGTTGCATGGGAGTTAGCAGAGCTGGCTCGCTCACAGAGTGAGGGGGATAGGGCAGTGTAGGAGATTTCTCTTCTCTCACTCCCCTGCTCCTCCCCATTACTGAACAGCCGCTATTTACACTGAGCGATGAGCTCATCGTCCATCGTTTATGGATGATCTCCTGCATTGCCCTGCCCCCTACTGGCTGCTGTGTGAGGGAGCTAGCAATACTACCTCCCGTGTGACAGCACAGGAGGACATGCGGGGGACGAGTTTTGGGCATTGTTTCCCCGACATTCATCCTGTGAAAATGGACATTAACTATACAGTTTCCCCAGCCCGTCCTGGAATATTTATGCAGAAGAGTGTTGCAATCTAACCTGCAGCTCCCTAAACTTCCTGCAGATGTCACTCCCTTTCCATGCCCGCCTTACCTGCCCTCACTTTCTGAGTGTGGTAGCTGTGCAGAGTCTCCTTCAGCTGAGTCTTCTCATGTAGAAACTGAAGTGTCCCCAGGAGTTGTAGAATAATCTCTTCCACTTCGTCATCATCTTCTCATACTCAGGTTTAGGCTGATATTACATGGGCAAGAAAATCATGCAAGATGCGTGCGTTGTGAGACGCACAAATATGAACGCCATTCTTTTGAATGCAGTCATATACATAAGCGATGCGGGAAAATAAATCACAGCATGTCCTGATTTTGGACTTTCACTCAGAACGCTTCACCTATTGTTTTCAATGGGCCCCGAGGTGCATCCAATTGCGGTGCGAGGTCTCCCATTGAAAACAATGGAAAACACTTGCCGTTCTGCGGTGTGGCTGGAATCCGTTCTGGAGGATCGCTACTTCCCTGAAGTTATGGGAGCCGTTTTGGACGCAACAGCGCCTAGTGTCTGCAGGGACATTGCACTTTTGTGTTTCACCTCTTCATAGCCTAGCATGGCTGCCCCTGTTTCCCGAGTCTGACACAGAATAGCTGATTGCTGCTCAGCGCTCCTGCCCTGTAGTCACCAGAGCCTGACACAGCACCTCCACTGACAAAAGCACAGTGTCAAGCCCGGGCGGCTGCAGGATGCGAGCGCTGAGCAGTGATCAGGTGTTCAGTCTTGGACTCAGGAAACCTGTAGTGGCACAGTTTTCTCTGCAACTATTCTGGTTTCAGGCAGGCGTTGCAGATCAGACAGCACCACTCTTCTGGGAGAATATGCCAGAATGGGCTGGGGTAGCGGTGTAGTAAGTCAGAAGGCAGTGATCAGCTGTTAATCTCTGCTTCCATATCACACTGTGCTGCCAGTGCCTCTCCTGCCTTCCCTCAAGATTGCACCGCGGGCAAATGCCCCGCATGCTAGATTACTGCAGTCTCAGAATTGCTAAACCCTTTATGACAAGTGTCTTTACTACTTAGAAGAGCACCAATTGCTATTATGAAAATAGCCAAAGAGAGGTCGGCTTCACGTGTAAATAAACATGCTGTATTTATAAAATGGTGCCATATATCAGGAACAGGATGCGTTTCGACCTAATGCAGGTCCTGGTCACATCTTTGTTCCATAATATTGCTATTATGACCCGTTTTACAGATGATGCATAGCTAGATACTGACGTTCTATGGGGTGAAAGTCAGGCGACTGTGTGGCCCACTCCAGAATCTGAAACCAAGCCTTGGGGGACTTTGAGGTTTGCTTGGCATTATTGTCCTGTTTGATGGTCCATTGACGTCCAAGAGTCATCTTTTTCATAGAAGGCATGGCGTTTTCTGCTGGGAGTTTGAAACTTTATTAAATCCTTCTAGTTCTCCACACATTGCAGGTTTCCAGTGCCAGAAGAAGCAAAGCAGCCCCAGAGCATCACCGAGCCACCGCTAAGCTTCACTGTAGCATCACTGAGCCACAGCCAGGCTTCATTGTAGCTTAATCGAGCGACCGCCAGGCTTCACTGTAGCTTAACCAAGCCACCATCAGGCTTCACTATAGCATCACCAAGCCACCGCCAGGCTTCATTGTTGGCAGGGTGTTCTTTATGACATATGCTTTATTCTTCCTCCTCAAGGCATACCGTTGATCCAGAGGCCTGAAAAGTTCCAGTTTTGTTTCATCAGTTGTTAGCGCAAAATGCGCTGTTCGATATACTGTGGGTGCCATATTAAATATTATTAATACGAGCTTGGAGACCCCAAAGAAAGACACATCATTAAAGTGTATATACTACAGGACATCTGCTTTTATTTTGGTGGGAAAAGGTTTATATAGTATTTAAATAAAGGAAGGTGGAACATTCAGATATATTACAACATTTTGTGTGCTGATAGGTCATTCTCAGGGGGAGGGGTTATGATGTAACACTTTACCCAGAAGAGGGGGAAGGATATTAACAGACATTTTTAGTAAAGAGTTTCCCACATAACACAATTGGCAACAAACTTGAATCTTCTCTCTTGGTCCTTTTCCTCCTTGTCCGTTCGCTGTGATTGGGGTTTGCTAATTTCTAATGCCAATCTTTGTGTCTTTCTTCTTTGAACTTTCTATTGGTGTCATGTGAAAATAAGAGACCAGTTTAACCTTTTTATGGAAGCAACACATTGTTCTCTTATTTCATATGAGGACTGGTCCCTTCCCCCAGGAGGTTTAAGGACTTGAGACACAAGTAGCGTCTTCCATATTAAATCTTCACATCTGAACAACAGAAAATACACATACCACTCTGTCATCTCCCACACGCTCCACAGAACAGAATACCAAAACTTCTTTGGCTTATTTATGTGGTTTTGAGCATATTGGAACCATCTTTTCTTGTGCTTTTGGGTCAGTAGAGGTGATCGTCTTGGAGTTCATGCATGAAGACATTTCGCTTTTAGCATGCCCCTTACTGTGCAAATATAAACCTCAGTGCCTGAGGCCACCAAATCTTGCTGCAGGTCTCTTGCAGTCACTTGAGAGTTTTTGCCCACCTACCTTCTTGGGAATCTGGTGACAGCTGGTAATTACCAAGTATTTCTGCCACATTCCAGATATTGTACCAATGTTCGTTTCACTCTGAGCTTGCAGACTTCCAACTGTATCTGTAGGAATATTCACTGCCTTTACTATCTTTTTGTATCGCGTTCCTTCCTTGTGCAAGAAGTGCAGGAAGTCCGCAGGGCTCACTGTGTATTTACACATGCAGAAAAGCAAGAAAATGGGAATAAACAGAGCTGGGGCGCATAAATCCGCAGCGTATCTCAACAACCGCATACTGTGTGAGTGCGCTCCGCAGGGACGGGGGTAGACAAAGTGCTATAACTATGTGCACACTGGACTGCTGGGATCTCCCTGCATCGCAGGGTGGCAGCATCCGGGTAACTCTCAGCAAGACCTTTGAGGATAATATTAAGTCACTGGGCTAGAAGTGGTTAAAGACAACAAATCCACAAAGTTACCAATTTCTACTCCATACATAACATGGGAGCTCCGCCCAGTCATATCACATGATCATCAGCAAATAGCATTATGTCATACTGCGATCTGACAGGCAGCCTATCAAGCCACCCCACGGGGACAGCTTGATAGGCAGTCTGCTAAGAAAGTCCTGTGGCCTTTCAGAAGTCCCCCGGCTGCCATGAGACCCACACAGCTCCCTGCGTTCTCATCGCAACGGCCGGTACGGGACCCTCAAACATCGTTCGGGGAATCCAAAGAGTTAACAGCGCCGTTCAGCTGCGCAGCTGATTGCAGCTATTGCCTCCGGGTGTCAGCTGTAAGAAACAGCCAGAGCCCACGCTGTATAAGGAAAGGTAGCGCTGCAATCTCTCTACATACATACCCTGACCCCGCAGGACATAACTGTACGTCCTATAATGTGAAGGGGTTAAAACCTGCATGAATTGATGCCTCATAAGTCTAAGTACTAGAGATGAGCGAGTACCAAAATGCTTGGTTGCTCGTTACTCGAGTCGAGCTTTTCGTAATATTCAAGAGCTCTACTCGAGTAACGAATCCCATTAAAGTCAATGGGAGACCCGAGCATTTTTGTATTTGACCTGCCAGGTGCCGAGTTTTTTTCTCTCTCTCCCCCCCCTCTCTCCCCCCCCTCCCCCTCCCCTCTCCCCCCCTCCCCCTCCCCTCTCCCCCCCTCCCTCTCCCCTCTCCCCCCTCCCCCCTCCCCCCCTCCCCCCTCCCCTCTCCCCCTCCCCCCTCCCCTCTCCCCCTCCCCCGCTCCCCTCTCCCCCTCCCCTCTCCCCCCCTCCCCTCCCCCCCCCTTTCCCCCTCCCCCCCTCTCCCCCCCCCCCCTTTCCCCCTCCCCCCCTCTCCCCCCCCCTCCGTGAATACGGAAAACAGTTTTTAAGAAGTTACACACACAATATTACACACACAATAGTGCACACAGGGGAGAAGCTGTACTCTTGTTCACACTGTGGGAAATGTTTTGCATATAGATTATACTTTATTGCACATGAGAGAATTCACACAAGAGAGAAGCTGCATGTTCGGAATGTGAAAAACGTTTTTTCCGTAAATCAAGACTTGTTATACATGAAAGATTTCACACAGCAGAGATGCAATTTTCATATTCAGAATGCAGGAAATCTTTTTTCCAAAAATCAGAACTTGTTATACATCAAAGAAGAGAAGCCATTTTCATGTTCAGAATGTGGGAAATGTTTTACAAGGAAATTGGATATTGGTAATCATCGGAGAATTCACACAAAACTGAAGCAATTTTCCTGTTTAGAATGAGGGAAATGTTCCATCTGGAAATCTCTCCCCCCCCTCCCCCTCTCCCCCCCCTCTCCCTCCCCCCCCTCCCCCCTCTCCCCCTCTCCCTCCCTCCCCTCCCCCTCCCCTCTCCCCCACCCCCCCCCCCACTCCCCCCCTCCCTCCCCCCCCCTCCTCTCCCCTTCTCCCCCCCACTCCCCCCCCCCTCCCCCTCTCCCCTTCTCCCCCCCCTCTCCCCTTCTCCCCCCTTCTCCCCCCCCCTCTCCCCTTCTCCCCCCTTCTCCCCCCCCTCTCCCCTTCTCCCCCCCCCCTCCCCCCCCTCTCCCCTTCCCCCCCCCTCCCCCCTCTCCCCTTCCCCCCCTCTCCCCTTCTCCCCCCCCCTCCCCCTCTCCCCTTCTCCCCCCCCCCCCCTCTCCCCCCCCCCCTCTCCCCCCCCTCTCCCCCCCCCCTCTCCCCCCCTCCCCTTCTCCCCCCCCTCCCCTTCTCCCCCCCCCCCCCCCCCCCCTCCCCTTCTCCCCCCCCCCCCCTCCCCTTCTCCCCCCCCCTCTCCCCTTCTCCCCTTCTCCCCCCTCCCCTCCTCCCCCCCTCCCCCCCTCTCCCCTCTCCCCCCCTCCCCCCTCTCCCCTCTCCCCCTCCCCCCCCCTCTCCCCTCTCCCCCTCCCCCCCCTCTCCCCCCCCCTCTCCCCCCTCCCCCCCTCCCCCCCCCTCCCCCCTCCCCCCCCTCTCCCCCTTCCCCCCCCCTCTCCCCCTTCCCCCTCCCCCCCCTCTCCCCCTCCCCCCCCCCTCCCCCTCTCATACGCAATGTAATTCCTTATACACTGCGGATCGACTACATCCATAGAGATGAATGGAGCTCATACAGGAGCAATCATCGGTACAATAGAGCTTGCTGCGATTTTTCCTTCCATGAGCGGAATCTGCAAATCCTCTCCTCAAGTGTGAGTGAAGATGCAATCGCAGAAATCCGCTCGTGTGCAACCGGTCTTATTTACAAACTTTCAGCAATGTAACCCCTTAGTGACCACTCATGGAATGCGGTCCCTGGTCACGTGGTTCCTGTTATTCAATAAATAATGGCGGTCATGCAAAAGTTTAAAAAAAAGTTTTTTCCCTTCCGTAAGGGGAGGGGAGATTACTTGCCTAAGCCCTCCGGCGATGTTCCCCAACGGGATCTTGAAAAAGGCCTCTTTTAGGCCGAAACGTAGCCTACCTTCTTAAGACCATGAAATAATAAAGACTAGTTTCTTTCTATGAAGCTTCTGTATGCTGTTACTTTTTTCTATTACTTCTAGGATCTTTATCCACGGAGCTTCTAGTTGCTCGGCTGCAGGTAATTCTGTCCTTCGTTCTCATCCCAGCTTTCAGTTTTTGTCCTGTTTCTCCAACATAAAGACCCCCAACAGGACATTCACCGCCCCGGATCGGGTACAGAACATCAGACGTGGAACATGTGAATGTCCGCGGGATCTTATAGTCCTGCTGTGTGTTGGGGGTTTGTATCCTGTCCTTGGTCCGTACATGTCAGCATGTCTTACAGCTCCTTACATTACAGGGGTAATGCAGCTACTTGCAGGACACCACGGAGCTACTGAACAAACTGTCAGCCATAGGTCCTGGTCCATGCTGTTGTCTCTGTTATCAGCCGGAGGATACATATACACATATCCAGCACACTGATATCAGCTACATTATATTACAGTATCAGAGCTCTGCGTGTGACTCCGGACGGCAAGTAAGAGACGCCGGAGGGTTTTGTGCGGATTTCTTTTTCTGGTCTCCCTTCTGTTCGGCCGGCTTCACACAGATGTATTTGCACACAATTTGCAGTGAATAGAGCCCACGGCTCTCAGTGGTTTTGCTCACATGTGTGGATTTTATGTGCACGTTTTCGGCCGCACAAAAATGGATAGATCACGCCCGCCCTACTGATCCGTCATCGGGTGCGGGGAGGCGCTGCTGGACGCTCGGCGGTATAGTTACCAAGGCAACCGTGTAATGCCCAGCGAGTGTTGCTCCCAGTGATGTAGCCGGGTGTCAGCGCTATGTGACAGCGCCTGCTGACGGCACGGATACTGAGCCGCGGCGTACCGTTATACCACCGTCTGGGAGGTGCGTCCCGCCAGCGCCATAAATGTACAGTGCAGGAAGGGGTTAAATACCAGCTGATACAGAATATCCCCCACACAACAATATATCTGCTGGGCTCCTCCTGCTCTATAAGAGGAGGCTGACAGATCGGATAACATGTTCATCCGGACGGGTTCCTCTTACATATAATGCAGACCTCAGCTGCTGCAGAACCTCTTTTCACGCACAGAGTTTGAATACATGGCGTGTGCCAGGATCAGTGAGATGCCAGAAATAGCGACTCCATCCCAAAAGCCATTTGCAGATGGCGACCGTGATGCAGATCGCAGAATTCAACATGGATTTTTCCACGTGGATACCGCGAACTGTGGATTTGTGCAAATCTGCGTGTGTAATTCTCGGCATGGAAAAAGCATGGAATCCATGAAAAGTGACAAGTAACTTTCATCTTTTTTTTCTGCACAGGGATTTCACATCTGCATTTGGAAAACATCTGTATCATATGGATTATAGCACAGATTCCCATTGGTAATAATAACAGATTTGCAGTGGAATTGGTGCAAACATCTGCCTTCTGTGTGAACATACCCATATGCATGTGACGGCTCTGAGAACCTGCGTCTCTCAATGCTCAGTAAGTGAGGCTCTGTATATCACACATGATGATGTCCTCGTATGATTTAGGGTCTCTCCTTCTCTCATAAAGGGCCGCCAGCACTAGAACCCTCCAGTTCCTCCAGTTCTCTCATGTCCTCATCCAAAATGGTCCTCATGAATGACCCACCAAGGATGGAGAAGGACAGCAATGAGATTACCAAGAGAATATTAAGCTTCACCTTGGAGATCATCTACCTGCTGACCGGAGAGGTAAACTGTTCTGTATTTCTATCATCTTTATTGCATTATGTAACAAGTCTGACTAAGGGAAGAGAAAACGGGAATTCCCTGTCTTGAAGGCATCATGACAGCAAACGCTGGAGATTGCTCCCCTGCTGACCTGAAGGGACAGGAAGAGGCAGCGCATAAAAGAAACCTCCCCTCTACCAACAGCAGTGCGTTCCAAATAACCACAGTGACAGTATACTTAACCAGAGGATGTTTTTATTGCCATCACACACCTCGGACCATGAAATTATACACATACGCATAACCTCATGTGAAAATCAAACATGTCGGTAGGGGGCGGGAGAAAGCCCGTATGCTGTCATGATGCCTTCAAGAAAAGGAATGATCGGCAAGAAAAATTCCAATTTCTTTTTTTTCCCTATGAAATCATGATGGCATACGCTGGAGGAATACCAAATAATGTCAAGGGCTTTTTAGGGAGGGACTAGTGCCTGCAACGCTTTCCTCCTGAAGGTTGCATCATGATTAGATTTCAAGTCCAGCCTGTAATGTTTAATGAAGGTGTGACTAAAGGCCCACGTGGCCGCACCACAAATCTGCTCAATGGAGGCGTGTGCTTTTTCTGCCCAGGAACATGCCACAGCGTGGGTAGAGTGGGCTCTCAGTCCTTCAGGGGGAGGGATGCCCTGGGCCTTGTAAGCCTCCTGGATGACCAACGGGCGGTCGAGTCTCTAGAAGCAGTCCTTCCTTTGGACTGCCCCTGAAATTGAAAAAAAGGTTGTCAGTCTTCCTGAAACCTTTTGTCGCCTCTAGGTACATCAGTACTGCTCTTTTCCCATCTAAAATTATGGAGCTTTTGCTCCTTATTTTTAAAATCTTGCCAGAAGGGTGGAATAACAATTGTCTGACCCCTATGGAAATCTGACATGACCTTAGGTTGAAAGGATGGGTCCATGGTAAATGAGATTTTATCAGGGTGAACTGTCCTATTTGGGGCCCTATGTGATAGGGCCTGGATTTCCCACACCCGCCTAGCTAACATGGCTGCCACAAGCAAGGCCACCTTGTACGTCAGCATGATGATGGACAGGTCCTTAAGAGGTTCGAAGTGAGGTTCACAAAAGGCAGGGAAACAACCTCCAGAATATGCTGTCGTGATTTCATAGGGAAAATACATTCTAGAAAATAATGGGAACAATCCAGTGTCCTGTATAACAGCTTCCAGACCTTCCAAGTGAGGGAGAACTAAAGAACTGAGCAGCAGATAATGTGAAGATCGGCCACCAATATGGTCAGTTCTGTATGGTGGGAACCAATGAGCTAATAGTAATGTTGTAGGAGTAATGAGAATGGTAAGGAGGCTCGTTGTAATGAGGAAGAATCAAACAACAGCCAGGAGCCAGCAGGATCACAGACTTTGATACTTGCCGCAAAGTTAACATCTACATAGACATGTTAAATACTGTTGTCGGGAGGAGAACACATGGTCCATCTAGTCTTCCTTGTAGAGCTCTATACAGTGGGATCCCAATCTCCCACTTTCTACTGAGGTATGAATACTGGGTTCAGTTCCCTACGTGTCTCTCTCCATACACAGGATTACATAATAGTGAAGAAGACATCCGGTGATGATGCGACTCCCAACAGCCATCTCCTTGAGTCAGAAGGATGGAGCAGGAGTCAGAGCCCCATCACAGAGGCTCCTCCTCACTTACCACTACATGAGCAGAAGATCCTAGAACTCACCAACAAGATCACTGAGCTGCTGACTAGAGAGGTGACACTGCTGGGAATGCTGGGTAATTATACAGTAACAGCACTAGAGGAGTCTGGGTAATGACATTATCATTGTGTTGTCAGGTTCCTATAAGGTGTCAGGATGTCGCTGTCTATTTCTCCATGGAGGAGTGGGAGTATTTAGGACACAAGGATCTGTACAAGGACGTCATGATGGAGGACCACCAGCCTCCGATATCACAAGGTAAGAAGAGATTTACATATGTAGTGGAGAAAACAAAAAAGAAATATATTTGTCATATTTTTCAGACTGGCTGGCTGTCAGATGAGCAGTTTTTCTTTCAGTTGTTTAATGTGTATGGACACCTTAAGGATCTGAAGGTTTGCCCGACCAATGACCAGAAACTGGGAAAGGAGAACAGAGTCATGGTGGGCAGAGCTTGCCTGCAGCACATTACCTCACCCCACTTCCTGTAGTACTAATAGCCAACAGCTAATAATCCCTAACGTGGCAAATTCTGACTCCCTGGCCATGACTGTTGTGGCACCCCTGGTGAGTTTCCGTGGCACGGTACTCCAGGGTGCCATGGCACCTTGGTTGGAGGTCACTGCTGTCAGGCGTTGTTTATGGATGTTGTCTCCAAATTTGAACTGTTTTATCTAGCTGAATGATTACAGCATGGATAGTGATGGTAATGTAACACAGCTCTGAGGAACTAATCATTGCTCACATCTACTTTGCTTATCACCATCCTTAGAAGTTAGGGGCGTTTTAGACACAACAAGAATCTCACGATTCTCATATGCCCAAGCTAACGAGTTGATGATGGATGTTTTTGTACTTCTATGATTTGAAAAACAAATCGCAAAACTCTTTTCTTAATCCTAACAGGTAATCCCCCTGAGGATTCGGAAGAAAACTTCATGTTATCGTGTAATTATAAAGTGGAAGATAAAGATATCATGCAGCGCTCTTCAGCAGAAAATCTCATCACCCTTCATGTACATCCACAGCTTGTCAGTACAGATCTGTCATATAATCCCCCTAATCATGAGGAACCTTCTCCAGACCAATCACAGATTACCTTACCTGCAACTCACAAAGGGGGTAAAAAGTTTCAGTGTGGTGAATGTGGAAAACCGTTTTTAAGAAGATCAGATCTTTTTGCACACACAAGAGTGCACACAGGGGAGAAGCCGTACTCTTGTTCACACTGTGGGAAATGTTTTGCACATATATCAACCTTTATCAAACATAAGAGAATTCACACAGAAGATAAGCCCTTTTCATGTTCAGAATGTGGGAAATGTTTTACCCAGAAATCAGGTCTTGTTATGCATGAGCGAATTCACACAGGACAGAAGCCTTATTCATGTTCAGAATGTGGGAAATGTTTCACCCAAAAATCAAATCTTATGAGGCATCAGAGAAATCACACAGGAGAGAAGCCCTATTCATGTTCAGAATGTGGGAAATTTTTTACGCTGAAATCGAATCTTACAATGCATCAGAGAAGTCACACAGGAGTAAAACGATTTTCATGTCAAGAATGTGGAAAATGCTTTACCCAGAAATCAGGTCTTGTTATACATCAGAGAATTCACACAGGAGAGAAGCTATGTTCATGTTTAGAATGTGGGAAATGTTTCGCAAAGAAACCTAGTCTTCTTAGACATGAGAGAAATCACACAGGGGAGAAGCCCTATACATGTTCAGAATGTGGGAAATTTTTTTCGGTGAATTCAGATCTTACTAGACATCAGAGAAGTCACACAGGAGAGAGACCTTATTCATGTACAGACTGTGGGAAATGTTTTACAAAGAAATCAATTCTTACTATTCATCAGAGAAATCACACAGGAGAGAGGCCTTATTCATGTTCAGAATGTGGGAAATGTTTTACTACTCATACCAATTGTAGATCTCATCAAAGAAGTCACACAAGGAAAAAAACGTTGTGATTTTCTACATGTGGAAAACATTTTACAATAAATCTATTTCATCAAAGAAACTGAATTCTTGTTTGGAAGATGAAAAATACCGAAAAATTTAAAATAAATGTTTTTTTCCTATTCACCACAAAATGCCACTTTTATGGCTTATGCACATGAATGAGAAATTTGCATGAATATGAAATCCATGCTTTTGAACAGCTTTATTCACGAGCTTGTAGTTTTTTTTTCTCCGCTCCTCGAGGCATAAACTAAATCCCACCATGTCCTAATTTTAGATGTTCCCATAGGAAAAATCACCCCTTTCCCGTGGAACCTTGGAAAAACAAATTGCATTCGCGTGTGATGTGATTTTTTCCCAGTGAAGTATATGTGAAGCACTTGTGATCCTTTCACGCGCGTGAAGATCGCAATTTCACAGAAGCGATGCAATTTTTTTTAAATCAAAATCGCATCATTGTGAAAATCGCCCTGTGGGTGTAGCCATGATCAAAGGTGATAGGGGTCAATCATTATTAATCAATAACCTAACATAAGAAAGATAAGGAAACAGTGTAATAAATGTGACATTAGTTATTTGGTTATATAATGTTATGTATTATATGTAAAACATTCCGGAAGTTGCTAGTAGAATTTGGATATAGAATCATATGTAAAAAGGTATATTCAAGCGTTTATTTGAATATTGATTTTAGAATACTAAATGTATGATTAATTAGATTTTATTCAGTTATCTTACTGAATACCAACTCTGTGCTGACTCCCGAGTAGGTGGCCGAACCAGTTTTGTCTATGTGAAAACTAGAAACAATGTCCCCTCTTTTGATGTGCAAATTGTTGATGAACTTTGAAGATTGGACTTCTAGTCAAACGAGAAATGTAATTAACAAAAGTAGACAGCCAAGAGTCAGTCTTTATTATCACACTGTAACTGTTTCTATGTCTACTTCAAACAGTTTTGTTGATACCTTTTGTTTAGAAAAGCTTGTTGATTTACAGTTGCCAAAAGTACTTTGTAACCAGGCATCAGGTAACATTTGGAAACGCCTTCTTTCCAACTTGCATATAAACTAGCAATGTACAACAATAAACAGAATTCATTCTGATTTACTAAGTCTGTGTATAGTGGGTCATTATGGTTCTCAACTATGAGTACTCTATATAATATTTCCTCTTAATTTGGATACAGGCAACATTCGCATTTCGGTCTGCGTTCCAGACCCCCCACAGTTTATTGGCGCCCAACGTGGGGCAGAAGCTAACTCCTTACCTACGGCCGATACCTGACTACACTACCTGCCGACCAGCCGGACGAGAGGCCACGGGACCCCAGATCTACAAAACACCGGTATACGGTAAGCTCTTGACTTGCCACTCAAGCTCTGGGCTCTCCTGACTTCAAGTCTCGTGTCGACAGGGGGTGAGTTGCTGTATGTTATATAGGACGCTTCTGCCTGTTATTTACGGTGTTCTTAGTGACCGTGCTAGACGGAAGAACCCTTGTGTGTATATTGCCATGTTGCCTGTAGTAATTGTTGAAATCTGTACGTTGATAGTCTGTGTCGTGTTAGCCATAATTCGCTTTTACTGAGTCTGTTATAATATCACCAGAAGTTCCCTTAGAAGAGAGGTCTGGTCTCCCCTAAACCCCCCCCTTAAGGAGTCCGTAAAACTATTCCAGGACCAGGGGTCCTTAGTGTACTGTGTGAAATAGAAGCCTGTGTGAAATAAAAGCCTGTGTGAAATAGAAACCTGTGTGACAAATAGAAGCCTGTGTGAAATAGAAACCTGTGTGACAAATAGAAGCCTGTGTGACAAATAGAAGCCTGTGTGACAAATAGAAGCCTGTGTGACAAATAGAAACCTGTGTGACAAATAGAAGCCTGTGTGACAAATAGAAGCCTGTGTGACAAATAAGGTTCTGTGTGCCATAAGCTGTGTGAGAAAGGGAAGGGGGAGACGATTGCAGACAAGTGTATAAAATAGGACTTAGAAAAGCAGGAACCTTTAACTATGAGTTCTGGTAACAGTACGGGAAAAAGCATATGAAAGATATCAGAGACGCCGGTTTAGATAAAGGAACAGACAATATGGGAAACGTACAGGGCAAGTAGTATGCCTATATGGAAATCAGCTAGAGAAATAGTAAAAGACAAAGAAGGCACGTTAGCTGTGGGAAGAAGAATGTAGTAAGGTGTTTAGAATTTTGGGAGTCTTAGACCAGCAAGTTTGGGGAAAAGATTCAGAGATAGTCAAAAGGTTGAATAAAAATATGTTAGACAGATGGATTAAGGCAAGTATAGATACGGCAGTAAGGGGTTATCAGAGAAAGGGAATCCTCTTATAGTTTGTGTCCCTCTGGGACATAAAGTAAGTTCATGCAAAATCTGTGGACAATTATGTGACAAATAACCACTATTGTTTGTCTTGTAAGTCTTGTTGTTATGTAAACTAATCTTTGTTGTACGTCTTAGTGTTCTTGTAATGTCTAATTTCTAAGTGTAAGAAAGTTATACCCCACTCACATCTGTGGGGGTTCAAAAGAACAATGAAGTATATATATACTGGGTGGGTTTTTGTTTTTTTTTCCTGAGTGTAAAGTTGATGTAAGCAATTTTAGCTGAAGGTTATAGTAAAGAAAAAAGCAAGTCAATGAGTTAAGGAAAGGTAGAAGGTTTAACAATGAACGGTGATAATAGTTGCTATCTGGAGTGGTGAATATCAGTATGTGGGTAGAAATGGGCATAAGTTGTATTGTGTTTGTCATTGGGTAGCCTATTCTGAGCGAATCGTGTAAAAACCGCGGTACTAAGAGTTTTTCTTATCTATACATAATTCGCTCATTATTGGAAGTCTGGTGCTCATTATTGGAAGTCTGGTGTACAGTAAATACAATCCCAATTTCTACTTCACATATCAGTCCGTATAGGAATGAATAAAACCCCCCTTAGTGAGTGTGAATTTGCAGTTTTGTAAGGTGGGGGCAAGTGTATTACATTCTGGGTTAATCTTAAATAGTCAGCCCAGGTTATTTACACACAATAGAAGATGGTCACAGGCAGTGGAACCTGTTATACAGCTTTGCTATCTGTCTGGAGAAGTTTCTCTGTAGACTAGAGGGCCTACTTGTCTTTGCAAAGAAATGTGAATTGAGAATTGGTTATATTTGGCTGCACAAGAAAAAGCCCCTATGTTGTATTATATTAAATATATATATATACTTTGTTCAATATGGGAAGTTCTATGTACAGTAAATACAATCCCAGTTTCTACTTCACATGAGATACTTGTGTTATATGGTATATACTGTCCGGTGGCTAGAAACTAAATGAGGCAAGAAAGACCAAACGCTGAGCCAGATCACAGGGGGTGGAGCTAGGTGATGTAAGGAGATGGGAGGGAAGAACAATAGGAAGAGGTGTTCTTCCACCCTCAACACAGACCAGCCTAGGAGAGAAGTATACGTCTAGTAATTACTAATAATTAATGCTGTTTGAAGTCTGAATGTTTTAGTTGCTTATTAATATCTTAGCTATTGTTTCATAGAGATAAAATTCAGTGTCATAGAAAGGAAGAAAGACGCTGATGAAATAAGAAACTTGTAATGAATTATGTGAATTATACGGTCTTAAAAATAGAGAACATAGGGATTTTAAGATATATATATATATATATATATATATATATATATATATATATATATATATATTTTTTTTTTTGCTTTTTGTGTAAATGTCAGTTCTGTGATTGGTTGGACGTCTATATCACTGCTAAATGCTGTTAGTACTGCACTGTCTCTGAGAGAATGTTCTGTAGGAGAGACATACAGATGACCAGCATCGAAGGGGTGGAGCTAGATAATGTAAAAGTAGGTAATGTTTCATCCTTCTTTTGTCTACAAAGGAGGGGGTGAGGAGCTTGGGCAGTTAGGAAGTTTTTTTTCCCCTTCTCAAATTTGATGAGACATTGCAGGCAGGATCAGATTAATAATGAATTTGCTTAAAGAATATCATATTCCAATATGAATACATGTTTGTGGATTATTCTGCCTTGTTGTAATTCATGTCTGTTATTTGTACTAATATCTTACAAGCCTTATCTGCATCCATCAAATTTTCATCGGATGGATCGATACGGGTTGAGACCTCAAGTTACAGTTCAGAGGAGGTTTGTAAACTAACTGCTCTCTTGGTAGATCCGGCTCATGTATTTGTCTTGATAGCCACTGCAGAAACTCAGCTTTCCGCAGGTCCTGACAAATAGTAAGTCACCTCCAAGACAAACTCCAATTCCTGAGTCATTGCTTAGCCCAAGGAACTGGACATCTGACATAGTTGATCCAGGTATTGCAAGTCAGCAATTTCAAAATTTTTAAATTTAAATTTTTTTTTTAATTTTCTTTGCTACAAGGTTCTGATCTATTTTAAATAGAATACCAGCTTGATTATCTAGCAGTAATTGGTGCAAGGGGTTTCAGGAGTGCCGATTCAGCTGGCAGAAACTGAACCACTAGAGGTAATGTTTAAAGGGTCACGATGCCTCATGCGCTTCCTTGTGCTGGAAAGTCCTGAAAGCATATTGGGAACCGAAATGATGGGACCCTTGGGATCTTGTATCGAATTTCACCTGTCCGGTGAGGCTCGTATACACCCCAGGTCTGAAAGTCACCCGACCTTCGGTCGGATGGCAGCAGACGTAGCGACACCTCTACCTGTCTTCACTTTTACGCACGCAGAGAAACAAGTTCTTAGTGTCGTTCCTTTGAGCCTTTGGGCTACCAGTCAGACGGACCTCACAGACTGTCTGTATTTGTTTGTATTTAATTTCAGAGGAAAGCAGTACTGTTGGATAGTGCTGCCACAAGGGGCACAGTATAGCCCAATACCAGTTCACCAGATTCATGAAACTGGTATTAGACGCCTGGCCAATTCGCGAGGGCACCGCCCTCTTGTAATATGTTGATGATTTGTTTTTATTTTCTTTTATGTACTGCTGACACAAATAGTTACCTCAATGCATCACTAAGCCTTTTGTGTTTCCTCCATCAGAGTAGAATGGCTGCAAAGCCAGCAAAGAGAAACTTCTTAGATCACACCATGGTGATCTACACCCCACATGACATACATGGTATCCTGACACAGGTAAGCCGTAGACATCTGTCTCTTGCTAGACGGATCAAAATGGAACTTGCATTTACACTCTTCATCCAATGTCTCATTTCAACGTTGCACCACTTTGAATCCGGCCACCTTATTGCCATTAGGTGACACTGATTCAAATGGGGGAGTAAGTACAGAGGACCAGCTTTTTGCAAATTCTCTGACTGATGATGAAGAGGAGGCCTTTGACGCAGAACACCAGCATGATTGTGACAGCTGGGTTCGCACATGTCACTGACAAACCCCTCCTAAACCCCCACCTTGAAATGTTTGTGGATGGATCTAGATACCTGAATGACGAAGGAAGGTTCGTAACAGGTTTTGAAGTAGTCACACTGAATGAGATACTTGTACAAAAACCACTGCCGCCATACATGTCAGCGCAGGAACTGAGGCCTGTACGATTGAAAAATATACCACTACTAATATCTACACTGATTCCAGGTACGCCTTTGGTACTGCACACGATTATGGACCCATCTGGCGGTCCAGGAGCTTTCTCACGGCACAAGGCAAGCCCATTAAGCTATCATGTTGCCAGGAAGGGTGGCCATAATAAAGGTTAAAGCACACACGCAGGGGCAGTCACCAGAGAACAGGGGGATAGGGCAGCCAAGGCTGCAGCTCTCCTAGGACAGGACGCAAGACCCCTTGTGCTGTAAATTGGATCTTGGTCCCACCACTCTTGTTGATTTGGGATTTGGCGTCCTACGGGACGTAGATGATGTACCAGCGGCTGCCTACACCCACCTTGCCGTCCTAGCTCACGGGAAAGTGCATGCCTCTCGGAATGCCATGGTTTCTGTTATGGACAAGGTATGGTATGCTCCAGGGTTGGACAGGTTGGCGAAGGCATATGTGAAGGCATGTGAAGTGACCACTGTATCCTATTCAGAGATTACAAATCGATTACATCCAGCTTCCCAAATCAGGCAGGTATGAGTACGTCCTTGTGTGCGTGGACCTGTTCAAAGCCACCGCACAATGTACAGTGGCTAAACTTGTGTTAGAACTTGTATGTAGATTTGGGGTACTAGAGACAATTGAGAGTGACAGAGGTACACAATTTACAGGTTAAGTGATGCGAGAGGTGATGTCAGCCTTGGGGTGGAACAAGCGTTTTACACTCCATACCACCCGCAGAGTTTAACAGAGTTGAAAGAACTGAAATGATATGCTTAAGTTAAAAGAAGTGTTTGGCTCTATGCCAAGATTAGGCCTGTACCATCCACAGGCCCTACAGCAGGGGTGTGATAAGGTTATTGAATATGTACAAGAACTATGTCGTAACCTGAAAATAACACCCGATCTAGTGTTTTCCCCAATTCCAGACCCTGACAACCTAGAGGGGACTCATTTCTTGCCACCTGGAGATTGGGTGGTCACAAAAAGACACGTAGTAAAGGCCTTGGACCCAAGGTTTGACGACCATACCAAGTTCTGTTGTCAACGCCTACTTCTGTAAAAGTGGATACATGCCTCCCACTGCAAGAAAGTTCCCGAGCCAGAGGAAAAGTGATGGGTGGGATCCCGGCGTTGTTTGGGTGGGGGAGGTGATGGACATTTTGATTTCGACTTCTGCATTTGTCTTATTGGACTGTCTTCTTATTGGGAAACACCACTACGAACGATCCACATGGACAAGCGATGGACTGGATGGGCAAATATTTCCCACACGTGTATGCCCAACCTCAGGAGTGGAGAGGACATTTTGCGGACTTGTCTATTATCTGTCCGCACTCCTGTAGAGACTCTTCGAGACATACCCAAAAATACACCCCTTTAAGTGTCTAATATGACGATGACGATATTGATGTTGATAAATCTAAAGATTACTGTATTGTAAACTTGATTGACTTGCAATATTTGATATTATGTCTTCATATCTTGATGGACATAGAGTGCACCATTCCTACCTGGGAACCCAGCACCTATGAGTGACAGTACCAGGAGATAATGGTGGCTCTGATGTCCAAATGGGGGAATGATAGGGGTCAATCATTATTAATCAATAACCTAACATAAGAAAGATAAGGAAACAGTGTAATAAATGTGACATTAGTTATTTGGTTATATAATGTTATGTATTATATGTAAAACATTCCGGAAGTTGCTAGTAGAATTTGGATATAGAATCATATGTAAAAAGGTATATTCAAGCGTTTATTTGAATATTGATTTTAGAATACTAAATGTATGATTAATTAGATTTTATTCAGTTATCTTACTGAATACCAACTCTGTGCTGACTCCCGAGTAGGTGGCCGAACCAGTTTTGTCTATGTGAAAACTAGAAACAATGTCCCCTCTTTTGATGTGCAAATTGTTGATGAACTTTGAAGATTGGACTTCTAGTCAAACGAGAAATGTAATTAACAAAAGTAGACAGCCAAGAGTCAGTCTTTATTATCACACTGTAACTGTTTCTATGTCTACTTCAAACAGTTTTGTTGATACCTTTTGTTTAGAAAAGCTTGTTGATTTACAGTTGCCAAAAGTACTTTGTAACCAGGCATCAGGTAACATTTGGAAACGCCTTCTTTCCAACTTGCATATAAACTAGCAATGTACAACAATAAACAGAATTCATTCTGATTTACTAAGTCTGTGTATAGTGGGTCATTATGGTTCTCAACTATGAGTACTCTATATAATATTTCCTCTTAATTTGGATACAGGCAACATTCGCATTTCGGTCTGCGTTCCAGACCCCCCACAAAGGCGTAGCACCAGGTGCAAACATTGTTTGGCGCTCCCCCCTCCACTTCATCTGAGCCTCTGTTACTGAATTGATAAGTTTGCAGTTTTGCTCCTTGCTTCCTAAACTGCGGCCTTCAAGCCAGACACAGAAGAGCGGCGCTGCGCCACCCCTGATCTCTGGGCAATAAACACTAATTGCTTCTGACTTGCTATACAGCTTCCCCAGCCCATCCTGGAATGTTTATGCAGAAGAGTGTTGCAGTCTGACCTGCAGATCCCTAAACATCCTGCAGATGTCGCTCCCTTCCCATGGCCGCCTTATCTGCCCTCACTTTCTGAGTGTGGTAGCTGTGCAGAGTCTTCTCATGTAGAAGCTGAACTGTCCCCAGGAGTTGTGGAATAATCTCTTCCACTTCATTCACCATCTCCTTCTACTCCGGTTTAGGCTGCTTTCTCACGAGTGTATATCAACCGGCCGTTTTACACTAGGTTGGGAGTGAGATAATTGGTCAACGGGCGCACAAATCAAATGTTTGTGCACTCGTTCAGATGGCATGGGTCCCGGCGCAGAGACCAACATGCCGTCGCCCCTTTTTCCTCCCCATCGCAGGCTCACCATTCTTCTCCTCCCCACTCGTTCTTTGCAATGGGGAGAAGGCGGGGCAGAGTTTAAGGCCATCCTGTCCCACCTCCTTCCATTGATGGTTATGGAAAAGGGGCCCTTGCATCACACTTTTATGTTTCACCTCTTCATAGCCTAGCATGGTCGCCCCTGGTTTCCCGAGTCCGACACAGAACAGCTGATTGCTGCTCAGCGCTCCTGCCCTGTAGCCACCAGAGCCTGACACAGCGCCTTCACTGACAAAAGCACGGTGTCAGGCCCGGGCGGCTGCAGGATGCGAGCGCTGAGCAGCGATCAGCTTTTCTTTGACAGACTCTGGAAGCCAGGTGCGGCGCGGTGCTTCTTTTCTGTGTGACTATTCTGGTTTCAGGCAGGCGCTGCAGTTTAGACAGCATCACTCTTCTGGGTGAATATGCCAGGATGGGCTGGGGTAGCAAGTCAGAAGGCAGTGATCAGCTGTTTAGCTCTGCTTCTGTATCGCACTGCGCTGCCAGTGCCTTTCCTGCCTTCCCTCATAATTGCGCCCCGGGCAAATGCCCCGCCTGTGAGATTACTGCAGTCACAGAATTATT
This sequence comes from Eleutherodactylus coqui, assembly GCA_035609135.1. Classification (NCBI taxonomy): domain Eukaryota; kingdom Metazoa; phylum Chordata; class Amphibia; order Anura; family Eleutherodactylidae; genus Eleutherodactylus; species Eleutherodactylus coqui. The sequence goes on along the minus strand of CM069405.1, from coordinate 43,020,992 downwards.
CACTCCACTCTTATGAGCAATGGATGATCTGTCTGCACTGACAAGTGCCTGAAAGCCTGCTGGAGCTCCGGAGGGCAGCGAGAGGGACCCGGAGGGTGCCTGCCTGGTGCGTATTGTTTTTTTGTTTTTTCAGCTTCCTTGGCTGCGTTTTTGCAATTGCCTATGTGAGGGAGGCCATCTGTATAAATGTAACCCTCAGTGCCTGCTAAATCTTGCTGCAGGTCTCTTGCAGTCTCTTGAGAGTTGTTGCCCCCCTGCCTCCTGAGGAATCTGGTGGCAGCTGGTAATTACTAACTATTTCTGCCACATCCAGATATTGTACCAATGTTCCTCTAACTCTGAGCTTGCAGACTTCCACCTGTATCTGTAGGAATATTCACCGCCTCTACTATCTATTTGTATCGTTTTCCTTCCTTGTACAAGAAGTGCAGGAAGTCCGCAGCGCTCAGGCCCAATGTGCACTTTCACGCATGGATTCCACTACTGAATCCTGCAGTGGTATCTGTGCGTGCCCGCGGACGTGGTGAGGAGAAGACAGTTTCTTACTTCTCTGGATCTTCTTTCATCAGCACGGCAAATGTGTCTGGGCGCACCGGCCAGCGCATGCATGATGCTTTTTTTTTTTCTTCTAATCTCCTGTTTTTCTGCAGATCCATGGCCCGTGCACAGTGACAGCTGCGGGCTGTCCGCGGATTGTACAGCTTCTATGGACTTCAATGGCAGCCGTCCCGCGGTATCCGCAGGAAAATTGAGCATGCTGCAATTTCTTCCTGCGTGTGCGATCCGGGAAAAATGTATACATAAAAAATAAATAAAAATCACATCTGCACGCTTTTTACTGTCCTGCGGACGCTAATGCACCTGTATGGGCGGCTTGATTTGCGGATCTCCCGCAAATCAAATCCGCCTGTGGACATTAAGCCTCACTTTGTATTTACACATGCAGAAAAGCAAGAAAATGGGAATACACAGAGTTGGGTCACATATATCCGCAGCGTAACTCCCCAACCGCACACCGTGTGAGTGCGCCCCGCGGTGACGGGGAAGACAAAGTGCTGTAACTATGTGCACACAGGACTGCTGGGATCTCCCTGCATCGGGGGGGCGGCAGCATCAGGGCAAATCCCAGCAAGACCTTTGGGGATAATATTAAATCCCTGGGCTAGAAGGGGTTAAAGACAACTGATGAACTATAAGAAAAAATATAAACAGATTGTATAACCAACAGCATATGGGAATTAAACAGCCTCCTGGTGTTCTCAAAGCCCAATGTAAGGCGAGGAGAGATTATGCAGAGCTGGGTTGGGTCCGAACCCAAGACCCAAATGAACATCAAGCATCATAGGAAGACCCAGCAGCATTCAATATTTTAAAAGTCCAAATTTTATTCCTTCATGTTAAAAAATGACCGGCAACGTGAGATCGCTCTCACTCCAACCCCCACCCCCCACCGCCCACACCCGCTCCCCTCCTCTGCCCCTCCCGAGCACGCTCGAAGGAGAAGGCAGTTACTCGAAATGAGCGAGGCTCGCTCGAGTAACTGCCCTTACCGAGCGTACTCGCTCATCTCTAATTATGACGTAGCCGGACGTGACCGACTTTAGTACGGGGTATCGCGAGATTTTTTAACGTTTGCGCATTTGATTGATATAGCGCGACTAGTATGTGACTTACAACTGTGATCGGTTTGTAATTGTGTGCTTTTTGTATTTATATGTGGCACTTGTGTGTTATGACTGAACTTGACAAAGACCCCAGATTGCTGGTCGAAACGTTGCCGGTCATTTTTTAACATGGAGGAATCAAATGTGGACTTTTAAAGTATTGAATGCTGCTGGGTCTTCCTATTATATAAGAAAAATCTAAGCGCTCGTCACCATCCAACCCCGCTTCAGTAGCCGGCTTGATCTTCTTGTTCAGAGGCAGAGCAGTCGTGCATCCGTCATGATTATTCATCCAGAATATCTTTTTTAAAAGGTAGTGCACTGCTTGTATGTGAAGAATCGCAGCCTTTATTGTAGAGGTGTCAGACCATACGTTACACAGGGAGGACGCGTTTCGGTCTACAACAGACCTTGGTCACCTAATTTCTGTGAAAACATTACTTCTTTTTTAACCTAGTGCAATTAAAATCAATAAAAACTAAAGTAAGAGCGTAAAGTTAACTCCCACATGGCTGGCATAAAATTCCATGCTATTGACTGCATGGGCCAACTAATGTGATCTGGACAATAATTCACCTATTCCATGTTCACAGCAGAATTCCTGTAAAATGTATCTTTTATCAAATTCAATAAAACTATCTAAAATGAGGCTGGATGGCCACGGAGAATCGGGGCAATTCGCAGCATGCTGAGAATTGCCCGCCGCGAGCGGAGAATCGCAATGATTCTCCGCTCATGGACAGGGGCCGGCGGTTTCCATAGCAATGCTATGGACAAGCGTCAGCCTGCGTGATACATGTCTGTGGACAGGGGGCCTTAGTTATGAGTAGAGATGAGCGAGTAGTGCCTTAGCCGAGTATCTCCCCGCTCGTCTCTAAAGATTCAGGGGCCGGCGCGGATGACAGGTGAGTTGCAGCGGGGAGCGGGGGGGGGGGGGGGGGGGAGAGAGATCTCCCCTCCGTTCCTCCCCGCTCTCCCCCGCCGGCCCCCGAATCTTTAGAGACGAGTGGGGGGATACTCGGCTAAGGCACTACTCGCTCAAGTAATGTGCCTTAGCGAGTATACTCACTCATCTCTAGCTATGAGCTAATTACAAGCAATACTTAAAGGGGTTGTCCCGCGCCGAGACGGGTTTTTTTTTTATTCAATAGGCCCCCCGTTCGGCGCGAGACAAACCCAATGCATGTGTTAAAAAAAAAAACGTTTAGTACTTACCCGAATCCCCGCGCTGCGGCGACTTCTTCCTTACCTTACTAAGATGGCCGCCGGGATCTTCACCCACGATGCACCACGGGTCTTCTCCCATGGTGCACCGTGGGCTCTGTGCGGTCCATTGCCGATTCCAGCCTCCTGATTGGCTGGAATTGGCACACGTGACGGGGCGGAGCTACGAGGACCAGCTCTCCGGCACGAGCGGCCCCATTCACCAGGGAGAAGACCGGACTGCGCAAGCGCGTCTAATCGGGCGATTAGACGCTGAAATTAGACGGCACCATGGAGACGAGGACGCTAGCAACGGAGCAGGTAAGTGAATAACTTCTGTATGGCTCATAATTAATGCACAATGTATATTACAAAGTGCATTAATATGGCCATACAGAAGTGTATAACCCCACTTGCTTTCACGGGACAACCCCTTTAAGCGAGTGCCAACTAATCTTTTGACACTATTTTCTAAGACCTCTAAATCTAATTGAACCTCTGTCGTGGGTTTCAATATTCAAACCTCTCCGATCCCTTCTACCTACTTAGGGTTGAGGAATATATCTTCATTTGAGGTCAATACTGAACAGAGTACGGGATTCCGCAATTACTACAGTAACTCCCCTATGAGTGTATCCTACACTAGTTAAGACTGCATTCACACAGGGCGGATTTGCCGCGGAAATTTCGCACGGAATTTCGCCGCGGCAACTCCGCCTGCGGCCGCTAATCTCGGGATTAGCCAGCCATGTGGACGAGATTTCTCAGAAATCTCGTCCACACGGGACATCCAATCCGCTGCGGTAAGTCAGGCTTAAACCGCGGCTGCGGCGACCGCAGCCATGGCTTCAGAATATGCAGCATGTCTATTTCTTTTTTATTTCCGCCTCGGCCGCGCTCTCCTCTATGGGAGCGCCGGCCGCAGCGGAAGAGCGAGCGGCCGGACCGCTTCAAAGCTGCCGCGGGTTTTTCCGCGGCGGTTCTCCCGGCGGAAATCTTGCTGTTTTTGCTGCGGCTAAACCGCGGGATTTCTGGCGGGAATACGCCCAGTGTGAACCCAGCCTTAGGGTTTCGTTACAAAAATCTCTTTCCTGTGTTTGTCCCTCATCTTAGATCGTTTACGTTTTTCAGGCATTCTGCGGTGATCGTGGTTAAGCCGATACTTCCTCTGCCACAGCCAAACCTGTTCCATGTTAGACAGATTTGTAATACAGACCAAACTGCAATACCCATATTATCAGCAGATAAATCTACAGGTAAGCACACAAAGTACATAAATATTGGTCATAGCACATATATTGGATAAGACACTAATCATATACTGAATACAGAGAACAGCCCACCTGTAGAATATTAACAACATACAGAAAAAAGCAGAATGAAAAAAGTGAAATTACCCAATAATAACCAAGTATGGACTCTACCGATTAGCGGGGGAAAAAAATCTATAAAAAAAAAAAAGACTGAAACGCGTCGTCTCTGTGTAACTTACGGACTGACACTTCTACAATCAAGGCTTTTCATTCTTCACATACAAAGTTTTCAATTTCTTCTACTCTATACAAAATATGGGAGCTCCGCCCAGTCACATCACATGATCAGCGGCACACCGCCATGACAGTGACATCATCACAGGTCCTTCCGTCACCACTTCTCCTCCTCCTCACTGCTTAGCTCCGCCCCTTCACATGTACCCAGAGGATATATATACACGTATACAGCACACTAATATCAGAGTTCTGCGTGTGACTCCGGCCGGCAGGTAAGAGACGCCGGAGGGTTTTGCCCGGTTTTCTTGTATTTTTCGGTCTCCCTTCTGTTCGGCCGGCTTCACACAGATGTATTTGCGCACAATATGCAGTGAACAGAACCCGCGGCTCTCCGTGTTTTCGCTCACATGCATGTATTTTCTGCACACGTTTCGGCCGCACTAATAGAACACGCCTTATCTTTCTGTGTATTTGCGGACCAACGGCCCCATAGAAGTCAGCGGGGAGGATGCGCAGCTGCGAGCGGAGATGCCTGATCCGCTGCAGAAGGAACCCATCCGGGGCTCATTAGATGAATTCACCATTTCCATCGGAGTGTTTGTGTCCGGGGCAGAAAAAGTGCCGTGAAATACGCCGATACGAGCGCAGAAGAGCCTCGTTCATAGCGCAGATATGTCTCACTGAGGCATGAGCAATCGCACGTCCGCTGGTGTGAACGCCGGCCTTAGTGCAGCATTGCAGTGCAGCCCCCTGTCTGATGCTGATCAGCCACCATCTTGGCGCGGTTAAACTGTCAGAGAAGGTCTTGCGGAGCGCGCAGACACGGTACATGTTTTCAGTACTGCCATAAATTACACAGTAAGAGGCGACGCACACGGGGTGATAAATGTGACGTGTTCTCCGGTCGGACCGCCCCACTGATCTATCATCGGGCGCGGGGAGGCGCTGCTGGATGCTCGGTGGTATAGTTACCAAGGCAACCGTGTAATGCCCAGCGTAGTATTCCTCCCACTGATTGTAGCGGGGTGTCAGCGCTATGTGTCAGCGGCTGCTGTTACGGGGTACTGTTATACCACCGTGTGGGAGGTGCATCCCACCAGCGCCATAAATGTACAGTGCAGGAAGGGGTTAAATGGGGTCCACAATGGTCCTCATGAATGACCCACCAAGGATGGAGAAGACCAGCAATGAGATTACCAAGAGGATATTAAACTTCACCTTGGAGATCATTGTCAGACTAAGAGAAGAGAAAATCCATTCTAGGAAGTAATAGGAACAACCCAGTGTCCTGTATAACGGCTTCCAGACCTTCCAAGTGAGGGAGAACTAAAGAACTGAACAGCAGAAAATGTGAAGATCGGCCACCAATATGGTCAGTTCTGTATGGTGGGAACCAATGAGCTAATAATAATGTTGTAGGAGCAATGAGAATGGGAAGTAGGTTCATTGTAATGAGACGCATCAGAGAAGTCACACAGGAGAGAAGCCCTATACATGTTCATAATTCATGTCCAGAATGTGGGAAATGTTTCACTACTTGTACCAAATGTAGATCTCATCAAAGAATTCACACAAGGAAGAAACCGCTGTGATTTTCTACATTTGGAAAACATTTTACAATAAATCTATTTCATCCAAAAAAACGGATTCTTGTTTTGGAATATGAAAAATGTCAAAAAATTTAAAACAGCAAATGGTTTCCTCCTATTCACTACAAAATGCCACTTTTATGGCTTATTCACATGAACAAAAAACTTGTGTGAATATGATATCCATACTTTTAAACAGCTTGAGGCTGCATACACACGAACGTATATCGGCTCGGTTTTCACGCCGAGCCGATATACGTCATCCTCATGTGCGGGGGGGGTGGGAGGATGGAAGAGCCAGGAGCAGGAACTGAGCTCTCGCCTCCTCTCTACTATTTGCCATGAAAGGAGGCGGGGCGGGGCTGGGCTAGGTTCTGAGATTTAGCCCCCCCCCCCCCCTATCCCACCTCTCCCCATTGCAAATAGTACAGAGGGGCAGAGAGGAGGCAGAGAGGGGGCGGGAGCTCAGTTCCTGCTCCTTGCTCTTCCATCCTCCCCCCCCCCCCCCCTGCACATGAGGGCGAAGTATATCGGCTCGGCGTGAAAACTGAGCCGATATACGTCCGTGTGAATGCACCCTGATTCACAAGCATGGTGTTTTTTTCCCCTCCTCGCGGCATAAACTAAATCTCACCATATCCTGGTTTTAGACGTTCCCATAGGAAAAATTGCCTGCGTCATATAGAACCTTAGAAAAGCAAATTGAATGTCCATTCGGGTGTGATGGGATTTTTCCCAGTGAGGTATATGTGAAGCACTTGTGATCCTTTGACGCACGTGAAGATTGCAATTTCACAGAAGCGATGTAAATTTTTTAAATCAAAATCACTTAATTGTGAAAATCGCCCCTGTGGGTGTAGCCTTAATCAGAGGAGTAGCGTCCAGCACAAACATTGTTTGGCGCTCCCCCTCCACTCCATCTGAGCCTCTGTCACTGATTTGGGAAGTTTGCAATTTTGCTCCTTGCCTCCTGAACTGCAGCCTCCAAGCCAGACATAATCACACAGAAGAGCGACGCTGCGCCACCCCTGATCTCTGGGCGATAAACACTGATTGCTTCTGACTTACTAAACAGCTTCCCCAGCCCGTCCTGGAAAGTTTATGTAAAAGAGTGTTGAAGTCTGACCTGCAGATCCCTAAACGTCCTGCAGATGTCGCTCCCTTCCCATGGCCGCCTTATAGGCCCTCACTTTCTGAGTCTTCTCATGTAGAAGCTGAACTGTCCCCAGGAGTTATAGAATATTTTTTTTCACTTGGTCACCATCTCCTCGTATTCAGGTTTAGGCTGCTTTCATGAGACCAAGAAAATCGTGTGAGATGCGTGCGTTGTGAGACGCACAAATATGAACTATTCTTTTGAATGGAGTCGTATACATAAGGGATGCGGGGGGAAAAAATCACAGCATGTCCTGTTTTTGGGCTTTCACTCGAACTCCTCGCCAATTGTTTTCAATGGGAACGGATGTGCATGCAAGTGCGATGCGAGGTCATTCATTGAAAACAATGGGAAACACTTGCCGTTCTCCGATGTGGCTGGAAGCCGTTCTGGAGGATCGCTACTTCCCTGAAGTGATAGGAGCTATTTTAGACACAAAAACATCTTGCATCGGCAGGGACATCCGTTTTGTGTTTCACCTCTTCATAGCCTAGCATGGCTGCCCCTGTTTCCCGAGCCCAATACTAAATAGCTGATTGCTGCTCAGAGCTCCTGTCCTGTAGCCACCAGAGCCTGACACAGCGCCTCCACTGACAAAAGCACGGTGTCTGATCAGATGTTCAGTGTCAGACTCAGGAAGCCAGGTGTGGCGCAGTACTTCTCTTCTGTGCGACTATGCTGGTTTCAGGCAGGAGCTGCAGATCAGACAGCACCACTCTTCTGGGTGAATATGCCAGGATGGGCTAGGGTAGCGGTGTAGTAAGTCAAAAGGCAGTGATCAGCTGTTTAGCTCATGATTGCACCCCGGGCAAATGCCCCGCTGCGAGATTACTGCAGTCTCAGAATTATTCACCCCTTCATGACAAGTGTCTTTAGTGCTTAGTAGAGCTCCTTTTGCTGATATGACTTGTTATAAAGATGATGCATAGCTAGATACCGGCTTCTGACTGCGTTCCTGAGGAATGTTGGCCCGTTCATTACAGCAATGTCTTCCAGTTTACTAATATACTTGAGTTTGCATGCTGCAACCGCCTTCTACACATCCCACCAAAGATGTTCCATGGGGCGCAAGTCAGATGACTGTGTCACCACTCCAGAATCTGAAACCAAGCCTTGGTGGACTGAGGTCTGCTTGGGATCATTGTCCTGTTAGATGGTCCAATGGCGCCCAAGCTTTAGCTTATTCATAGAAGGCATGATGTTTTTTCCTGGGAGTTTGATACTTTATTAAATCCATCTAGCCCTCCACAAGTTGCAGGTTTCTAGGGTCAGAGGAAGCAAAGCAGCCCCAGAGCATCACCGAGCCACCGCCAGGCTTCACTGTAGCATAACGGAGCCACCGCCAGGCTTCACTGTAGCATCACGGAGCCACCGCCAGGCTTCACTGTAGCATCACGGAGCCACCGCCAGGCTTCACTGTAGCATCACGGAGCCACCGCCAGGCTTCACTGTAGCATCACGGAGCCACCGCCAGGCTTCACTGTAGCATCACGGAGCCACCGCCAGGCTTCACTGTAGCATCACGAAGCCACTGCTAGGCTTCACTGTAGCATCACGGAGCCACCGCCAGGCTTCACTGTAGCAACACAAAGCCACCGCCAGGCTTCAATGTAGCATCAAGAAGCCAGTGCCAGGTTTCAATGTAGCATCACGGAGTAATGGAGCATCACGGAGCCACCACCAGGCTTCACTGTAGCATCACAGAGGCTTCAAAACCGCCAGGCTTCAATGTAGCATCACGGAGCTACCCCTAGGCTTCAATGTAGCATTACGGAGCCACCCCCAGGCTTCAATGTAGCATCACGGAGCCAGTGCCAGGCTTCGATGTAGCATCATGGAGTAATAGAGCATCACGGAGCCACTACCAGGCTTCACTGTAGCATCACGGAGCCACCGCCAGGCTTCACTGTAGCATCACGGAGCCACCGCCAGGCTTCACTGTAGCATCACGGAGCCACCACCAGGCTTCACTGTAGCATCACGGAGCCACCGCCAGGCTTCACTGTAGCATCATGAAGCCACCGCCAGGCTTCACTGTAGCATCACGGAGCCATCGCCAGGCTTCACTGTAGCAACACGAAGCCACCGCCAGGCTTCAATATAGCATCAAGAAGCCAGTGCCAGGTTTCAATGTAGCATCACGGAGTAATGGAGCATCACGGAGCCACCACCAGGCTTCACTGTAGCATCACAGAGGCTTCAAAACTGCCAGGCTTCAATGTAGCATCACGGAGCCACCCCTAGGCTTCAATGTAGCATCACGGAGCCACCCCCAGGCTTCAATGTAGCATCACGGAGCCAGTGCCAGGCTTCAATGTAGCATCATGGAGTAATAGAGCATCATGGAGCCACTACCAGGCTTCACTGTAGCATCACGGAGCCACCGCCAGGCTTCACTGTAGCATCACGGAGCCACCGCCAGGCTTCACTGTAGCATCACTGAGCCACCGCCAGGCTTCACTGTAGCATCACGGAGCCAGTGCCAGGCTTAACTGTAGCATCACGGAGCCACTGCCAGGCTTCAATGTAGCATCAAGGAGCCAGTGCCAGGCTTCAATGTAGCATCACGGAGCCACCACCAGGCTTCACTGTAGCATCACAGAGGCTTCAAACCGCCAGGCTTCAATGTAGCATCACGGAGCCACCCCCAGGCTTCAATGTAGCATTACGGAGCCACCCCCAGGCTTCAATGTAGCATCACGGAGCCACCCCCAGGCTTCAATGTAGCATCACGGAGTAATGGAGCATCACGGAGCCACCGTCAGGCTTCACTGTAGCATCACGGAGCCACCCCCAGGCTTCACTGTAGGCAGGGGGCTCTTTACACTGTCTTTTTCATTCTTCCTCCTCCAGACAGACCGCTGATCCAGAGGCCTGAAAAGTTCCAGTTTTGTTTTATTGCTCCACAGAACAGAATCCCAAAACATCTTCAGCTTATTTATATGGTCTTGTGCTTTTGGGTCAGTAGAGGTGAGCGTCTTGGAGTTCGTGCATGAAGACCTTCCACTTTTAGTATATGCCTTAGGCCCTAGCTACACTAGATGAAAAAAAGAAAAGCAATACTCACCTGACAGGCACCGTCTGGGTTCCTCCCGCTGCTCCGCGGACCTCCGGGCAGTCTTCTGGGCACTTGTCAGTGCTGACAAGCATCTATTGCTAGTGATGGGGATTAAAATCCCTGCCTCCAGCAAGAGATTTCTCGGATTGGCTGAGCCAGAGCTTGATGAACCAATCAGAGCCATTCAATGAGGTCATTCAATGAATGGCTGTGATTGGTGCATCAAGTGCTGGCTCTGATTGGCTGAGCCAGCGAGTGAGAACCAATCAGAGCTGGAGGAGGGGTTATCAAGCCCTGTTACCAGCAATAGATGATCTGTCTGCACTGACAAGTGCCCAGAAGCCTGCTGGAGCTCCGGAGAGACCCGGGGGGCGCCTGTCTGACGAGTATTGCTTTTTTGTTTTGTTCAGCTTCCTTGGCTGCGTTTCTGCAAACGCCTGTGTGAGGGCGGCCACCTGTATAAATGTAACCCTCAGTGCCTGCGGCCACCACATCTTGCTGCAGGTCTCTTGCAGTCACTTGACAGTTGTTGCCCACCTACCTCCTGAGGAATCTGGTGACAGCTGGTAATTACTAACTATTTCTGCCACATCCAGATATTGTACCAATGTTCCTCTAAGGGTGCATTCACACGAACGTATATCGGCTCGGTTTTCACGCCGAGCCGATATACGTCCTCCTCGGGTGCAGAGGGGGGAGGATGGAAGAGCGAGGGCCAGGAACTGAGGCTCCCGCCCCCTCTCTGCCTCCTCTCCACCCCTCTGCACTATTTGCAATGAGAGGAGGCGGGATGGGGGCGGGGCTAAAGTACGGGAATTGGCCCCGCCCCCGTCCCACCTCTCCCCATTGCAAATAGTGCAGAGGGGCGGAGAGGAGGCAGAGAGGGGGCGGGAGCCTCAGTTCGTGGCCCTGGCTCTTCCATCCTCCCCCCTCTGCACCCGAGGACGACGTATATCGGCTCGGCGTGAAAACCGAGCCGATATACGTTCGTGTGAATGCACCCTAACTCTGAGCTTGCAGACTTCCACCTGTATCTGTAGGAATATTCACTGCCTCTACTATCTATTTGTATCGTTTGCCTTCCTTATACAAGAAGTGCAGGAAGTCCGCAGCGCTCACTGTGGATTCAAGTGTGCAGAAAAGCAAGAAAAGGGGAATACACAGAGTTAGGGTGACTACCCACTAGCGTTTTTTTTACTGCAAAATTCGCAGCGTTATTTTTTTCTGCAGGGGTCTCTGGGCTATTGGACTTGTAAAGCTAAAATCGCGCAAAATCGCGATTTCGCGGTAAATCGCGATTTTAACATTACCAGTCCTATAGGCCCCCTGCAGAAACAAAATGCTGCAAATTTCGCAGTGAAAAAAAACACTAGTGGGTAATGTGGGGGTCCAAACAGACCGTTCAGCTGATGCTGTCTGCTTCCCAAACAGGTTTAGATATGAGTACTCATAGACGACGCAAATGGACAACCACATATGACATGCGATGCCTAGAAGCGAAGTGAAGTTTATTTGCAAGATACAGAATATAAAGGGAAAATTTCTCATATAAGATTTAATCACAGTGCATGTCCAAGGTCGCTGGACATCTGGAGAAGACAATTAATAATACACCTTTCAAGGACACCCAGTTTCCCAGGACAGTACATCAACATATTATGATCAGTTTATCAAAGTATAAAGTATTCAATGATACTTTCCCAGAAGGGAAGAAAAAGGGAGGATAGATAAGAACTCGTGTGAGAACAAGAACAGAAAGAAATACAGAAAAATAATATTTCAGACAGAGAAATTAAAACTTATTTTTCTCTTATTTATTCAAGGTAAAAGGGAAAACTAGAATTAACCCCTCACATTCCCCCATTTGAACATTGGGTCCACCATCATGCTAGGTACGTTCACCCGAGTGGTGCCAGCTCCTGCCAGATTCCCTAGAGTCATGTGGTGGTCCCGAAGTCCATCTGGGTTAAAGTTTAGCAAAAGCCTTTTCACTACAACGTGTGATACAAGACATGATTAACTTTAAAGCAACATATATGACGAGCAAAATCATTACCATTTGAAGTATACTTTGTAGGATTCCCATAAACCAACCTCCTAAACCCGAGAACCAATTGGCAGGGTTCAAAGAACTAAATGTGTTACCCCACCAGCTATCCCTGGTTTCTGAGTTTTCATTTGTCCATGTAAGTAATTCTTTCGGCGGAACAGGAACAACCAGGAAAAGAAGACTAGTGGCACCAAGTGCGTGTGTGGAAGTCCAACAGTCCTTCACCTGTGAGGTGTTTAGTCCATCTATCAATATTTGGCGGTGTCTAACAAAGTGGTTCTGGGCATTGTCATTTTGCACCCTCTCATAGGGGCGAAGCATGGAGTGAGAAGTCCAAAAAGTCCAACAATAAACAAAATATACCTCATTTTCCTTCTCATAGGGGGCAAAGCAGGGTGTGAAAAGTCCCATTAGTCCCAAAACAAGCAACAGTTCCTTCAACTTTCACCGAAGTAGGTGTGGTCAGCAGGACTTGATAGAGCCCCTCGAATCTGGGCCCTAGGGATTTCCAGACACGCCTCTTTACGACCACCCAGTCTCCAGGTTGCAGAGAGTGTGATCCCTCTAAGTTGTCTGGGTCTGGAATGGAAGAAAAGACTAGATTCCGTGTTACTTTTAGTTGGTCACACAGGTGCTTTACATATCCGGCTACTGTGTCATAGCCCTGCTGTAGGGCCTGTGGATGATACAGCCCCAATCTTGGCATAGAGCCAAACAACACTTCTTTTAACTTAAGCGTACCATTTAGTCTTTTCACTTTGCCTGAACTCTGCGGGTGGTATGGAGTGTGAAACGCTTGTTCCACCCCAAGGGCTGACATCACCTCTTGCATCACTTCACCTGTAAAATGTGTACCTCTGTCACTCTCAATTGTTTCTAGTACCCCAAATCTACATACAAGTTCTGACACAAGTTTAGTCGCTGTACATTGTGCGGTGGCTTTGGACAGGTCCACGCACACAAGGACATACTCATACCTGCCTGATTTGGGAAGCTGGATGCAATCGATTTGTAATCTCTGAAAAGGATACAGTGGTCTGGGTGTGCACTTCCGGGGGGGTCCTCACCACTTGACCTGGATTGTGCAGGGTGCACACTTCACATGCCTTCACATATGCCTTCGCCAACCTGTCGAACCCTGGAGCATACTATACCTTGTCCACAACAGAAACCATGGCATTTCGAGAGGCATGCATTTTCCCGTGAGCTAGGACGGCGAGGTGGGGGTAGGCAGCCGCTGGTAAACATACTCTGTCTCCCAATTTCCATACATCATCTACGTACCTGGCTCCTGCCTTGGTCCACTGCTCCACTTCATCCTGTAGGACGCCAAATCCCACATCAACAAGAGTGGTGAAACCAAGATCCAACTTACAGCCCACGGGGTCTTGCGTCCTGTGCAGAAGAGCTGCGGCCTCTGCTGCCCTATCCGCTCTATCATTCCCCTTGCTTTCTGATGACAGCGCCTGCGTGTGTGCTTTAACCTTTACTATGGCCACTTGTTCCGGCAACATGATGGCCTGCATTAATCTACCTACTGATACACCATTCTTAATGGGCTTGCCTTGTGCCGTGAGAAAGCTCCTGGACCGCCAGATGGGTCCATAATCGTGCGCAATACCAAAGGCGTACGTGGAATCAGTGTAGATGTTAGCTGTGGTACCTTTTGCAATCGTACAGGCCTCAGTTAGAGCATGGAGCTCAGCCTCCTGCGCTGACGTGTGGCGGCAGTTGTTTTTGTACAAGTATCTCATTCAGAGTGACTACTGCAAAACCTGTTACAAACCTTCCTTCGCCATTCAGGTATCTGGATCCATCCACAAACAGCTCAAACTGGGGATTCTGCAGGGGCTTGTCTGTGACATGCACGAACCTAGCCGTTTCCTGGGCCATGAGGGCTACACAGTCATGCTGGTGTTCGGCGTCAAATGCCTCCTGCTCGTCATTCAGGGAGTTGTAAAACAACTGGTCCCCTGTACTTACTCCCCAATTTGAATCTACGTCACCTAATGGAAGTAAGGTGGCTGGATTCAAGGTGGTGCACCTTTGGAATGGGATGTTCGAGGAGGAATGCACTGCGAGTTCCATTTTTATCTGTTTTGCAAGAGACAGATGACGACGGCTTACCTGAGTCAGGATACCATGTATGTCATGTGGGGTATAGACCACCATGGTGTGATCTAGTACAACGTCAGAACTTTTGTCCAGTAGTGCCTGAACTGCTAGAACTGCTCGGACGCATGATGGAGACCCTCTAGCCACTGCGTCAAGATCGGCACTGTAGTATGCTACAGGTCGCTTTTTGTCACCATGCATTTGTGTCAGTACAGCGGTGGCGTGTCCCGCCATTTCAGTGACATACATTTGGAAGGGTTTGTCATAGTGTGGCAGCCCCAGTGCGGGTGCATTGGTTATCTGTACTTTCAGCTGATGAAAGGCTGATTCAGCCCGCGGGGTCAGGGCAAATGGCCGTGAACCCAAACAGTCGTACAGAGGCTGCATGGTCATGGAGGCAGAGCGTATCCATGGCCGACAGTATGAGACCATTCCCAAGAAGGTACGCAACTAAGCATGGGAGGTGGGAAGTTGCATGTCACTTACCACCTTTGTGCAATCCGGCGTCAGGTGTTTGGTACCTGGACCTAGGCAGTGGCCCAGGAACACTACGTGGGACTTGCAGAACTGAAGTTTGTCTTTGCTGGCTTTGCAGCCATTCTACTCTGATGGAGGAAACACAAAAGGCTTAGTGATGCATTGAGGCAACTATTTGGGTCAGGAGCACATAAAAGTAAGTCATCAACATATTACAAGCGGGCGGTGCCCTCGGGAATTGGCCAGGCATCTAATACCAGCTTCATGCATCTGGTGAACTGATTTTGGGCTATTCTGTGCCCCTTGTGGCAGCACTGTCCAACAGTACTGCTTTCCTCTGAAAATAAATGCAAACAAATACTGACAGTCTGGCTGGCCCTTTATACTCGTTCTCTTAACGGGGAACAAAGGGGTATTGGCTGGGGAGACACATTCCTTAAGGTCTTTAAGTTGACATAAAGAAGAGACAGTGTCTGCAATTGCATCTTCCTGCGCATGTGCCAGGGGGTACTGACGGACCAAGGGGGCTTTTTCCCCTTCCTTTAGGTAAACCATTACCGGTGGTAGCCCAAAGGCTCGAAGGAACGACACTAAGAGCTTGTTCCTCTGCATGCATAAGAGTGAGGACAGGGAGAGGTGTCGCTAGGTCTGCTGCCATCCGACAGAAGGTCGGGTGACTTTCAGACCCGGGGTGTATACGAGCCTCACCGGACGGGTGAAGTTCGATACAACATTCCAAGGGTCCCATCACATCGGTTCCCAATATGCTTTCAGGACCTTCCAGCACAAGGAAGCGCGTGAGGCATCACGACCCTTCAGCGTCTTTTCTTTACTGGAAAAAGAGGGGTGTTTGCTGGAGAACGTATCTCATGCAACTCCCCCATCGGAACCAAGTCTCCCACTTGTTCCCCAATCAGCATTTTTCTTGTGGGAAACTAAAGGGATACTGTTTGAACCAGGGGTGTGTATCATGGCTTCAGATTTACCATCATAGGGGGTATATTCAATTTCCCTATGTCTGTCTTGGAGGTGGCTTACTATTCGTCAGGACCTGCGGAAAGCTGAGTTTCTGCAGTAGCTGTCAAGACAAATACATGAGCCGGATCCACTAAGAAAGCAGTTAGTTTACAAAACTCTTCTGAACTGTCACCTGAGGTCTCAACCCGTACCGATCCATCTGGTGAGAATTTGATGGATGCAGATAAGGCTTGTAAGATATCAGTACAAATAACAGACATGAATTACAACAAGGCAGAATAATCCACAAACATCTATCCACATTGGAATATGATATTCTTCAAGCAAATTAATTATTAATCTGATCCTGCCTGCAATGTCTCATCAAATTTAAGAAAGAAAAAAAAACCCAAGCTTCTCACCCCCTCCTTTGTAGACAAGAGAGGGATGAAACATTACGTACTTTTACATCATCTAGCTCCACCCCTTCGATACTGGCCGTTTGCGTGTTTCTCCTACAGAACATTCTCTCAGAAACAGTACAGTACTAACAGCATTTAGCAGTGATACAGACGTCCAACCAATCACAGAACTGACATTTACACAAAAAAAAAAATATATACCTTAAAATCCCTATGTTCTCTATTTTTAAGACCGTATAATTCACGTAATTCATTACAAGTTTCTTATTTCATCAATGTCTGTCCTTCTTTCTATGACACTGAATCTTATCTCTCTATGAAACAGAACAATAACTAAGATATTAGAAAGCAGCCAGAACATTCAGACTTTAAACAGCATTAATCATTAGTAATTACAAGAGGTATATTTCTCTGAGGATATGAATAGTTAAACACATAGAAAAGACAACATGCTAAGCGCTTCTAACAGCGCAACATTTTCTGCCTTTTTAACCCTTCTATTCTTTAAAACCCCCACAGACGTGAGTGGGGTATAACTTTCTTACACTTGTATGAAGAAGACTAAGACTTACAACAAAGATTAGTTTACATAACATCAAGACATACAAGACAAACAATTATGGTTATTTGTCACATAATTGTCCACAGATTCTGCATGAACTTGCTTTATGTCCCAAAGCAACACAAACTATAAAAGGATTCCCTTTCTCTGATAACCCATTACTGCCGTATCTACACTTGCCTCAATCCATCTGTCTAACATACTTTTATCCAACCTTTTGACTATCTCTGAATCTTTCCCAAACTTGCTGGTCTAAGATTCCATTCTCCCAAAATTCTAAACACCTGCTTTTCTCAACAACTTACTACATTCTCTCCCCATGGCTAACTTGCTTTCTCTGTCTTTTGCTATTTCTCTAGCTGTTTTCCATATAGGCATACCCCTTGCCCTGTACGTTTCCCATATTGTCTGTTCTTAGAGCCCTCTTATCCCTTCCCTGACTCTATTTTTCCTCTTTTACAAAAGAAGATTTCCCCAGGAGTTACTATTTAAAGTTAGTCCTGTTCTACCCAGGCTTCTCGCAACCCAAAAGTTGTACCTGTATAGATGTCAGTAGAGGGATTCCAGGGCTCACTACTGCCCCTTTAGACGCTTTCTGCAAACCTGTTCCTTTTTCTAAACCAGCGTCTCTGATATCTTTCATGTGTTTTTCCCGGACTATTGCCAGAACACATAGTTAAAGATTCCCGCCTTTTTAAGTCCTATCTGTCTATATATTTTATAGGCTTGCCTACAGATGTCTTTCCCTTCCCCTTCTCATATTATCTCGATGGGTGTCAGATAAGTCTTAGACTGGTCGGACCCCATTTTGACTATTGGACTTACCTCTTGATTTACCACTATCACACAGTGTTGAGGATGCCCACAGCTTCCTCTGGTAAATCTGGCGGTCACACCATGGCTTGCCTTACTGGGCAGCTTTTAGTAATCTTATTACAAATTACAGCTAACATTATGAGTTCGGCAGTTAAAGCAAGAATAAAAGCAATAATTTCTACAGCAGACAGCAGACAGCATGGCAATATACACACAAGGGTTCTTCCGTCTATTACAGTTACTAAGAACACCAAAAATAACAGGCAGAAGCGTTCTATCTAACATGCAGCGACTCACCTCCTGTCAACATGGGACTGAAGTCAGGGGAGCCCAGAGCTGGAGTAGCAAGTCAAGGGCTTACCTTACACCGGTGTTTTGTAGATCTGGGGTCCCTTGGCCTATGGTCCGGCTGGTCGGCAGGTAGGGTCGTCAGGTGTCGGCTGCAGGTAAGGAGTTAGCTTCTGCCCCACGTTTAGTTAGCCAAGTAATGGCTACCTAAATGGACAACCACATATGACATGCGATGCCTAGAAGCGAAGTGAAGTTTATTTGCAAGATACAGAATATAAAGGGAAAATTTCTCATATAAGATTTAATCACAGCGCATGTCCGAGGTCGCTGGACATCTGGAGAAGACAATTAATAATACTCCTTTCAAAGACACCCAGTTTCCCAGGACAGTACATCAGCATATTATGATCAGTTTATCAAAGTAAAAAGTATTCAAGGATACTTTCCCAGAAGGGAAGAAAAAGGGAGGATAGATAAGAACTCGTGTGAGAGAAAGGGAGGATAGATAAGAACTCGTGTGAGAGAAAGGGAGGATAGATAAGAACTGGCGTGAGAGAAAAGGGAGGATAGATAAGAACTCGTGTGAGAGAAAGGGAGGATAGATAAGAACTCGTGTGAGAGAAAGGGAGGATAGATAAGAACTCGTGTGAGAGAAAGGAAGGATAGATAAGAACTGGCGTGAGAGAAAAGGGAGCATAGATAAGAACTCGTGTGAGAGAAAGGAAGGATAGATAAGAACTCGTGTGAGAGAAAGGGAGGATAGATAAGAACTCGTGTGAGAGAAAGGGAGGATAGATAAGAACTCATGTGAGAACAAGAGCAGAAAGAAATATAGAAAGATAATATTTCAGACAGAGAAATTAAAACTTATTTTTCTCTTATTTATTCAAGGTAAAAGGGAAAACTAGAATTAACCCCTCACAGTAGTCACCCTTAGGGCCCATAAATCTGCAGCGTATCTCCACAACCGCACGCCGTGTGAGTGCAGGGACGGGGAAGACAAAGTGCTGTAACTATGTGCACACAGGACTGCTGGGATCTCCCTGCACCGGGGGGAGGCAGCTTCAGGGCAAATCCCAGCAAGATCTCTTGGGATAATATTAACCCTTTGCAATCCAATTTTGGATTCAGGGTTTCCTAGGGGGTTTTCTCTCTCTGCCATTATACAATGGCGCCGTCTGCTGGCTAGAGCCAGTACTGCAGTATGTGACATGCTGGAGAGGTCCCCAAAACAGAGTAGCCAATAATATACAATAAGAATACCCTGCCGGACACATCGGAGCTGCACAGGCTTCAAACAGAATGTCTTCAGATGTCAGACAGTGGTTTGGAAAGGGTTAAGTCGCTGGGCTAGAAGGGGTTAAAGACAAATCCACAAAGTCACCAATTTCTTCTACTCCATACATAATATGGGAGCTCCGCCCTGTCACATCACATGACCATCAGCACACCGCCATGACAGTGACATCA
Organism: Eleutherodactylus coqui; assembly: GCA_035609135.1. Classification (NCBI taxonomy): domain Eukaryota; kingdom Metazoa; phylum Chordata; class Amphibia; order Anura; family Eleutherodactylidae; genus Eleutherodactylus; species Eleutherodactylus coqui. The sequence goes on along the minus strand of CM069405.1, from coordinate 43,001,672 downwards.
TCACAGGTCCTTCAGCCATTACTTCTCCTCACTGCTGAGCTCCGCCCCTACTAATCACATGGTGGTGACATCATCACAGGTCCTTCAGTCATCACTTCTCCTCTGTGCTCAGCTCTTCCCCCTTAGATACTGATCACATGGTGGTGACATCATCACAGGTCCTTTAGTTATCACTTTTCCTCTGTACTCAACTCCTCTCCCTTATATACTGATCACATGACGGTGACATCATCACAGGTCCTATCGCAGTGTAGCATGTCCTGGTCTCTGCTGTTGTCTCTGTTATCAGCCAGAGGATATATATATACAGCACACTGATATCAGAGCTGTGCGTGTGACTCCGGCTGGCAGGTAAGAGACGCCGGAGGGTTTCGCATGGTTTTCTTGTATTTTTCGGTCTCCCTTCTGTTCGGCCGGCTTCACACGGATGTATTTGCGCACAATATGCAGTGAATAGAACCCGCGGCTCTCCGTGTTTTCGCTCACATGCGTGTATTTTCTGCGCACGTTTCGGCCGCACTAAGAGATAGATCACGCCTTATCTTTCTGTGTATTTGCGGACCAACGGCCCCATAGAAGTCAGCGGGGAGGATGCGCAGCTGTGAGCGGAGATGCCTGATCCGCTGCAGAAGGAACCCATCCGGGGCTCATTAGATGAATTCACTATTTCCATCGGAGTGTTTGTGTCCCGGGCAGAAAAAGTGCCATGAAATACGCCGATACGAGCGCAGAAGAGCCTCGTTCATAGCGCAGATATGTCTCACTGAGGCACGAGCAATCGCACATCCACTGGTGTGAAGCCGGCCTTATTGCAGCGCAGCCCCCTGTCTGATGCTGATCAGCCACCATCTTGGTGTGGTTAAACCGCTCAGAGAAGGTCTTGCGGAGCGCGCAGACACGGTACATGTTTTCAGTACTGCCATAAATTACACAGTAAGAGGCGACGCACACGGGGTGATAAATGTGACGTGTTCTCCGGTCAGACCGCCCTACTGATCTGTCATTGGGCGCGGGGAGACGCTGCTGGACGCTCAGCGGTATAGTTACCAAGGCAACTGTGTAATGCCCAGCGCAGTATTGATCCCAGTGATGTAGCGGGTGTCAGCGCTATGTGACAGCGGCTGCTGACAGCACGGATACTGAGTCACGGGGTACCGTTATACCACAGTGTGGGAGGTGCGTCCCGCCAGTGCCATAAATGTACTTACCATAAAGGTGCAGGAAGGGGTTAAATACCAGCTGATACGGAATATCCCCCACACAACAGCATATCTGCTGGGCTCCTCCTGCTCTATAAGAGGAGGCTGACAGATCGGACGCCATGTTCATCGGGACAGATTCCCTCTACATATAATGCAGACCTCAGCTGCTGCAGAACTTCTTTTAATGCACAGAGTTTGAATACATAGTGTGTGCCGGGATCTGTAAGATGTTCGAAATAGTGAGTCCATCCCAAAACCCATTTGTAGGTGATGGCCGTGATGCCCCCAGTATCAGCCACGTGTCGGGGCGTCATTGTCTGCTGGGCTTTTTCCGTAACCACTATACAAGTGAATGGAGAGAGCTGCGTACACGTGTGGCCACCTACCTCTCCATTCAAAATCCACCTGGATGTGGTGGTCGCCTCACCAAAAGAGTGATGGACCCCTGTTCACCACATAGTTACAGGTCCCAGAGGTGGTACGCACATCTATTAGACATTCATAGCACATACTGTGGATATGGCATACAAGTCCATATTGGGAATACCACTTTAAAGGGCCACTCTGGTGAAAATACATTTTTCCATCCCTGCCCCCCTCACCTGATTAACTGTCACACTCTGGGGGTCTCCTCTTATCAGGCACCCTCTTGATGCTGAGATATTTTTTACTTTCACTTTTAAATTAATCCAATGATATGTCAGCACAGAGGCTTTACCATTTCTGCCTGCTGAGGGGACAGTTTAAAGGGGTTGTCCAGTTGTGAAGTATTAATGGCCTATCAACAGGATAGGCAATCGGTAGCAAATCAGCGGTGGTCTGCTGCACAGGAGTCCTATGTGTGTGCTGTTTGCGTTCCTTCACTGAGCTGATTATTACAGGTTCCCTGTCAATATCCACAGCAAACATCTGCCGTCCTTGTGAACATACCCGCATACATGGGGTGACAGCTCTGAGAACCTGCGTCTCTCAATGCTCAGTGAGTGAGGTTCTGTATATCACACATGATGATGTCCCCGTATGATTTAGAGTCTCTCCTTCTCTCATAAAGGGCCGGCAGCACTAGAACCCCCCAGTTCCTCCAATTCTCTCATGTCCTCATCCAAAATGGTCCTCATGAATGACCCACTGAGGATGGAGAAGACCAGCAATGAGATTACCAAGAGGATATTAAGCCTCACCTTAGATATCATCTACCTGCTGACCGGAAACGTAAGCTTTTCTATATTTATATTATCTTTATTGTATTATGTAACAAGTCCGACTAAGGGTGCCTGACCAAAGGCGTGATTTCGCCAGTGGTAAACCGCCGGCGAATCACGCCCTCTGAAGCTTTCTATAGCACTGCTATGGAAAGCGCCGGCACACTGTCCACGAGCGGAGAATCACTGCGATTCTCTGCTCGCTGTGGGCAATTCGTAGCATGCTGCGAATTGCCCCAATTCTCCGCGGTCAGCCTATCTATCAGATAGGCCTGACTGGCGGAGATTCAATGGTGGCTCCTGCTTCACAATGCCCATGGAAAGGGGGTCTTAGGGTAGAGCAAACCCATTCTAGGAAGTAATAGGAACAATCTAGTGTCCTGTATAACGGCTTCCAGACCTTCCAAGTGAGAGAGAACTAAAGAACTGAACAGCAGAAAATGTGAAGATCGGCCCCCAATATGGTCAGTTCTGTATCGTGGGAACCAATGAACTAATAGTAATGTTGTAGGAGCAATGAGAATGCTAAGTAGGCTCCTTGTAATGAGGAGGAAGCAACCAACAGCCAGGAGCCAGCAGGATCACAGACTTTGATATTTGCCACGAAGTTGACATCTATATAGACACGTTAAATATTGGTGTCAGGAGGAGAACACATGATCCATCTAGTGTCCCTTGTGGAGCCTTATATACAGCGGGATCCCAATCTCTATCCTTCTACTGATGGAGGAATACAGGGTTCAGTTCTCTACATGACTCTCTCCATACACAGGATTATACATTAGTGAAGAAGACATCGGGTGACGCTACGACTCCCAACAGCCATCTCCATGAGTCAGGAGGATGGAGCAGGAGCCAGAGCCCCATCACAGAGGCTCCTCCTCACTTACCGGTACATGAGCAGAAGATCCTAGAACTCACCAACAAGATCACTGAGCTGCTGACTGGAGAGGTGACACTGCTGGGAATGCTGGGTAATTATACAGTAAAAGCACTAGAGGAGTCTGGGTAATGACGGTATCATTGTGTTGTCAGGTTCCTATAAGGTGTCAGGATGTCGCTGTCTATTTCTCCATGGAGGAGTGGGAGTATTTAGAAGAACACAAGGATCTGTACAAGGATGTCATGATGGAGAACCACCAGCCTCCGATATCACACGGTAAGAAGAGAGTTACATATGTAGTGGAGAAAACAAACAAATGTATTTGTCATATTTTTCAGACTATTAGATGCAGTTTTTATCCTAAAAAATGCTGGTAACAGTTTGTGTCTAAGGGGGCTTTTACACGGAACAATTATCATTAAGTTTACAGCCGGATTGTGCAAAACTGAACAATAATCATTCAGTGTAAACGCTGCCAGTGAATGAATGAGGAATGACAATTAGTTCGCTTATCGTTCGTTGTTCACTTTATGCAGGTATGTAAAGCAGACCATGGCCGGCCTGTGTAATCAGACAATCGTTCACCTATTAAAGACTCCTTGTCCACTGTGAATGGAGGGGGTGGGGGGGACGAAAGCGATCCCCAACCTGCTCCTCCTCCATGCACTAAGTGATTATCGCTTCTTTGTGGAGGAACAGGAACCATAATCTCTGGGACGATTTTCGGGCTCTTTAGTGGACAACAATCATACTACGGGCCCCCCATACACATTAGACTTTAGTTGTCTGAAACCTGCTGATAACGGTGGGTTTAGCAGCCGGACAAGTCTTTAATGTGTCCGAGGGGGGGGGGGGGTCAACCTTACTTTGGCAGATGATGTTGAGGAAAACATTAATCCAGTATGTTAACTTTCAGAGCCCGGTCCTTCTGTTCCCGGGACATAAGGTGGAATTGTGTGTGATGGAACTGGTGGAAACTGCTGTCAGATGAGCAATTGTTCTTTCCACAGTTGTTAAATGTGTATGGGCACCTTAATGGTCCAAAGTTTTATCTGACCAATGACAGGAGACCCAGCATGAAGAACAGAGGCATGGTGGGCAGAGCTTGCCTGCAACACTTTCCCTCACCCCACTTCCTGCAGTGCTAATGGCCAGCAGCTAATAATCCCTAATGTGGCCAATTCTCACTCCCTGGCTGTGAGTGTTGTGGCACCCCTGGTGGGTTTCCATGCCATGGTACTCCAGGGTGCCATGACACCTTGGTTAGAGGTCACTGCTGTCAGGCGTTGTTTGTGGATGTTGGCTCCAAACGTAAACTGTTTTATCTAGCTGGATGATTACAGCATGGATAGTGATAGTGATGGTAATGTAACACAGCTCAGAGGAACTAATCACTGGCCACATCTTCTTTATTATCACCATCCTTAGAAGTTAGGGCCCTTTTAGACACAACGAGAATCTCACGAGTCCCATTTGCCCAAGCTTATGAGTTGATGATAGATGTTTTTGTACTTTTGTGATTTGAAAAACAAAATTACAAAATTCTTGTTTTTCTTACGCCTAACAGATAATTCCCCTGAGAACTCAGACGGAAACTTGATGTTATCGTGTAACTATAATGTAGAAGATGAAGATATCATGCAGCGCTCTTCAGCAGAAAACCTCATCACCCTTCATGTACATCCACAGCTTGTCAGTACAGATCTGTCGTATAATCCCCCTAATCATGAGGAACCTCCTCCTGACCAATCAAAGATTGTTTCCACACCTACAGCTCACAAAGGGGGTACAAAGTTCCAGTGTGGTGAATGTGGAAAACTGTTCTTAAGCAGATCAGGACTTTTTACACACAGAAGAGTGCACACAGGGGAGAGGCCGTACTCTTGTTCACACTGTGGGAAATGTTTTGCATATAGAACAACCTTTATTGCACATGAGAGAACTCACACAGGAGAGAAGCCTTTTTCATGCTCAGAATGTGGGAAACGTTTTACCCAGAAATATGATCTTGTTTTACATGAGAGAATTCACACAGGAGAGAGGCCTTATTCATGTTCAGATTGTGGGAAATGCTTCATCCGAAAACCAAATCTTATGAGGCATCGGAGAAGTCATACAGGAGAGAAGCCCTATTCATGTTCAGAATGTGGGAAGTTCTTTACGCTGAAATCGAATCTTGCTATACATCAGAGAAGTCACACAGGAGAGAAACCATATTCATGTTTAGAATGTGGGAAATGTTTCAACCGAAAATCCAATCTTATGGAACATCAGAGAAGTCACACAGGGGAGAAACCCTATACATGTTCAGAATGTGGGAAATTTTTTACGCTGAAATCGAATCTTGCTATACATCAGAGAAGTCACACAGGAGAGAAGCCATATTCATGTTCAGAATGTGGGAAATGTTTCATCCGAAAATCAATTCTTATGGCACATCAGAGAAATCACACAGGAGAGAAGCCCTATGCAAGTCATGCAGTAGAGAGGCCTTATTCATGTCCAGAATGTGGGAAATGTTTTACAAAGAAATCAACTCTTACTAGACATCAGAAAAGTCACACAGGAGAGAGGCCTTATTAATGTCCAGAATGTGGGACATGTTTTACTACTCATGCCAATTGTAGATCTCATCAAAGAATTCACTCAAGGAAGAAACTGTTGTGATTTTCTACACGTGGTAAACATTTTACAATAAATCTATTTCATCCAAAAAAATGGATTCTTGTTTTGGAATATGAAAAATGTCAAAGATTTAATATTTAAAACAGCAAATGGTTTCTTCCTATTCACTACAAAATGCCACTTTTAGGGCTTATTCACATTAATGAGAAACTTGCATGAATATGAAATCCACACTTTTGAACAGCTTCATTCACGAGCGTGTATTTTCCCCCTCCTCACGGCATAAACTAAATCTCACCATGTCCTGGTTTTAGACGTTCCCATAGGAGAAATTGCCTGTTTCATATGGATCTTAGAAAAAAAATTGAATGTGTATTTGCGTGTGATGGGATTTTTTTCCCAGTGAAGTACCGTATTTTTCGCTCTATAAGACGCACCTGATGATTAGACGCACCTCGGTTTTAGAGAAGGAAAATGGGGAAAAAATTATTTTGAACTCCCCCAGACCAGGCAGCGAGGGAGGTATTACATTAGGAATAAAGAGCAGTAGTACCGCCTCGGAATAAAGTGTAGACCACCAGATCAACCTGCCATTAAGGATCCAGGAAAGCTGAGTGTAAATGTAATTATTAGAGATGAGCGAACACCAAAATGTTCGGGTGTTCGTTATTCGGAACGAACTTCCCGTGATGCTCGAGGGTTCGTTTCGAACAACGAACCCCATTGAAGTCAATGGGCGACCAGAACATTTTTGTATTTCGCCGATGCTCGCTAAGGTTTTCATGTGTGAAAATCTGGGCAATTCAGGAAAGTGATGGGAATGACACAGTGACGGATAGGGCAGGCGAGGGGCTACATGTTGGGCTGCATCTCAAGTTCACAGGTCCCACTATTAAGCCACAATAGCGGCAAGAGTGCCCCCCCCCCCCCCCCCCCCACTGTCAGCATAAAGATCGTCCTCCTCTGGCACAGCTGTAACAGCTGTAGCAGAGAAGAACGATGTTTGCCCATTGAATTCAATGGAGCGGCAATACAGCATGTTCCACTGAATGCAATGGGCTGCCGGCGATCGCAGGATGAATGGTCGGAAAGGGGTTAAATATATAACCCCTTTCCTGCAATTCATCCAGAAATGTGTTACACTAAAAATATATACCGGCGTATAAGGCGACGGGGCGTATAAGACGACCCCCCAACTGTCACCTTATACGCCGGTAATACAGTGGAGAAAAGAATAAAAATTACTTACGTTTTTAGATGATCTGCGGCGCTCCTGCAGGCTGTCACTCCCTCCTAATCCACGGCAGACAAGCTTTCTCTATGAAAGGCTTTAAATCCCTGCCTCCAGAAAGACACGTGCCTTCAGCCAATCACAGCCAATGACAATGATGTCATTGAATGGCTGTGATTGGCTGTGTTTCTGGAGGCGGGGATTTCAAGCCTTGAAATCCCCGCCTCCAGAAACACAGCCAATCACAGCCATTCAATGACATCATTGTCATTGGCTGTGATTGGCTGAAGGCACGTGTGCTTCTGGAGGCAGGGATTTAAAGTCTTTCGTGGAGAAAGCAATACTCTGCCGTGGACCAGGAGGGAGTGACAGCCTGCAGGAGCGCCGCAGATCATCTAAAAACGTAAGTAATGATTTTTATTCTTTTCTCCACTGTATTACCGGCGTATAAGGTGACAGTTGGGGGGTCGTCTTATACGCCCCGTCGCCTTATACGCCGGTATATATTTTTAGTGTAACACATTTCTGGATGAATTGCAGGAAAGGGGTTATATATTTAACCCCTTTCCGACCATTCATCCTGCGATCGCCGGCAGCCCATTGCATTCAGTGGAGTCGGCTGTATTGCCGGTTCCATTGAATTCAATGGGCAAACATCGTTCTTCTCTGCTACAGCTGTTACAGCTGTGCCAGAGAAGAAGGATTTGTCTTCTATATGTTCTCAATGGGGTCAGCGCTGCTGCCGCTGGCCCCATTGAGCGCATATAGAATGCATCCATAGCGAGCCGCGGGAGGGGCAGATTTCAATACTCGGGTGACACCTTATCTCCCCAGCCACTCACTGCAGGGGGGTGGTATAGGGCTTAAACGTTGCAGGGGGAAGTTGTAATGCCTTCCCTGTCTTTATATTGGCCAAAAAAAAGCGCTAACGTCTCAGGGAAGAAAGTTAAATTAATCAGAACACCGCATGGTGTTCGTTACGAATAACGAACATCCCGAACACCCTAATATTCGCACGAATATCAAACTCGGACGAACGCGTTCGCTCATCTCTAGTAATTATCTTTCTACTTGTCACCCAGCTTTCCAGGAGCCCTGAATACCATATTTGACTAGTTATGCATGTTGTATACATGCTTGCATAACTCTGGAGTTGGCATTCAGGATCCTGGAAGAGCTGGGTGACAATATAATGAGGATTCCATTAGTTGTCACCCAACTTTACAGGAGCGCTGCATGGCATGTCTCATTATGGTTATGTATGGAGTATAGATCTGTGCATAACTAGGCAGAAATGTATACAACATACAGGCAGCTCTTTCTCCCCTTCCCCCTGCTATGTAGCTGGCAGATGTGAGAGCTGTCTTTAACTACAGCTGATTGATAAGTCAGAGGGGGGGGCACATCAGTTCCTCTTACTAATCAGCTGTTTTATGGGCGCTGGGCTCTGCTATGGAGCGATCATTATCACACTATCTGTGAGCTTCATAGCAGAAGCCGCCGTCCGTCCGTCCGTAAAACGGCTGAGCTCCCTGCTACTCCCCCACCCCCACCAATTAGCTGTTGGGTAGGCCGCTCTGCTCTCCTGCTGTGTTGGCTTTGTATGTCGGCTGCACATTCGCTCTGTAGGACACACTGACTTTTTTTCCCCCACTTTGGAGGGAAAAAAGTGCGTCTTATAGAACGGAAAATACAGTATATGTGATCCTTTCACGCAAGAAAAGATCGCAATTTTACAGAAACGATACAATTTTTTTTTTATCAAAATTTTATCATTGTGAAAATCGCCCCTGTGAGTGTAGCCTTAATCAGAGGCGTAGCTTAAAGTGCACACGTTGTTTGGCGCTCCCCCCCTCCACTTCATCTGAGCCTCTGTCACTGACTTGCAATTTTGCTCCTTGCCTCCTAAACTGCGGCCTCCAAGCCAGACATAATCCCATAGAAGAGCGGCGCTGCGCCACCCCTGATCACTGCGTAATAAAACACTGATTGCTTCTGACTTACTATACAGCTTTCCCAGTCTGACCTGCAGATCCCTAAACTACCTGCAGATGTCGCTCCCTTCCCATGGCCGCCTTATCTGCCCTCACTTTCTGAGTGTGGTAGCTGTGCAGAGTCTTCTCGTGTAGAAGCTGAACTGTTCCCAGGAGTCCCCAAAAATCTCTTCCACTTCGTCACCATCTCCTGGTACTCAAGTTTAGACTGCTTTCATGCGACCGAGGAAATCGTGTGAGACGCACAAATATGTTCTTTTGAATGGAGTCATATACATATAAGTGATGCGCTGTGGGTAAAAAAAAAAATCACAGCATGTCCTTTTTTTGGGCTTTCACTCGAACTCCTCGCCAATTGTTTTCAATGGGACCGGAGGTGCGTGCAAGTGCGATGCGAGGTCATTCATTGAAAACAATGGGAAACGCTTGCCTAGGATTCCGTGTGGCTAAAAGCCGTACTGGAGGATCGCTACTTCCCTGAAGTGATGGCAGCCGTTTTAGACACAACAGCGCCTCTTGTCTGCAGGGACATTGCAGCTTTGTGCTTCACCTCTTCATAGCCTAGCATGGTCGCCCCTGTTTCCTGAGTTCAACACTTAACAGCTGATTGCTACTCAGCGCTCCTGTCCTGTAGCCACCAGAGCCTGACACAGCTCCTTCACAGACAAAAGCACGGTGTCAGGCCCGGGCGGCTGCAGGATGCGAGCGCTGAGCAGTGATCAGATGTTCAGTGTCGGACTCAGGAAGCCAGGTGCGGCGCGGTGCTTCTCTTCTGTGCGACTATGCTGGTTTCAGGCAGGCGCTGCAGATCAGACAGCACCACTCTTCTGGTTCAATATGCCAGGATGGGCTGGGGTAGCGGTGTAGTAAGTCAGAAGGCAATGATCAGCTGTTTAGCTCTGCTTCTGTATCGCACTGTGCTGGCAGTGCCTCTCCTGCCTTTCCTCATGATTGCACCCCGGGCAAATGCCCCGCCTGCGAGATTACTGCAGTCTCAGAATTATTCACCCCTTCATGACAAGTGTCTTTAGTGCTTAGTAGAGCACCTTTTGCTGTTATGACTTGTTATAAAGATGATGCGTAGCTAGATACCGGCTTCTGACTGCGTTTCTGAGGAAACCGCCAGGCTTCACGGTAGCATCGCCGAGCCACCGCCAAGCTTCACGGTAGGCAGGGGGCTCTTTACAGCGTCTGCTTCATTCTTCCTCCCGACAGACTGTTTATCCTGAGGCCTGAAAAGTTCCAGTTGTGTTTCATCGCTCCACAGAAAAGAATCCCAAAACATCTTCAGCTTATTTATATGGTCTTAGGCATTTTGGACCCAACGTTTCTTGTGCTTTTGGGTCAGTAGAGGTGAGTGTCTCTGAGTTCGTGCATGAAGACCTTCCATTTTTAGTATATGCCTTAGGCCATAGCTACACTAGCTGAAGAAAAAAAAAGCAATACTCACCTGACAGGCGCCGTCTGGGTCCCTCCCGCTGCTCCGCGGAGCTCCGGGCAGGCTTTTCGGGCACTTGTCAGTGCCGACAAGCATCTATTGCTGGTGATGGGGATTGAAATCCCTGCCTCCAGCAAGAGATTTCTCTGATTGGCTGAGCTGAGCTTGATGAACCAATCACAGCCATTCAATGATGTCATTGAATGCCAGCGAGTGAGAACCAATCAGAGCTAGGGAAGGGGTTATCAAACCCTGTTACCAGCAATAGATGATCTGTCTGCACAGACAAGTGCCCAGAAGCCTGCTGGAGCTCAGGGGGGGGCGCCTGTCAGTCGAGTAATTCTTTTTTTTTTTTTTGCAAACGCCTGTCTGAGGGCGGCCACCTGTATAAATGTAACCCTCAGTGCCTGCGGCCACCACATCTTGCTGCAGGTCTCTTGCAGTCACTTGATAGTTTTTGCCCCCCTGCCTCCTGAGGAATCTGGTGACAGCTGGTAATTACTATTTCTGCCGCATCCAGATATTGCACCAATGTTCCTCTAACTCTGAGCTTGCAGACTTCCACCTGTATCTGTAGGAATATTCACCGCCTTTACTATCTATTTGTATCGTTTGCCTTCCTTTACCAGAAGTGCAGGAAGTCCGCAGCGCTCACTGTGGATTCAAGTGTGCAGAAAAGCAAGAAAATGGGAATACACAGAGTTGGGGCCCATAAATCCCCAGCGTATCCCCACAACCGCACGCCGTGTGAGTGCGCCCTGTGGCGACAGGAAAGACAAAGTGCTGTAACTATGTGCACACAGGACTGCTGGGATCTCCCTACATTGGGGGGGGGGGGGGGGGGGGGGGGGGGGGGGCAGCATCAGGGAAATTCCCAGCAAGACCTTTGGGGATAATATTAAGTCACTGGGCTAGAAGGGGTTAAAGACAACAAATCCAGAAAGTCACCAATTCCTTCTACTCCATACATAACATGGGAGCGGTATAAGAAAAGACAGAAATCAGCGCCTACTCACTCAAAACAAATTTCAAAAATGTGAGATACTTTTAGCACTCACCTGGTGCTCGGCTGGACCTCCTACCTAGAAGGTCCACCGGCAACCTGTATCCTTGCAGGCTTATAGCGTTCCTGGAGTCCCGAATCCGATCTCCGGAGAGCGTCGCTGGGGTTACAGCCGTGGTTAGGGTGTTTGCATATAACCTTCGTGCCTGGTGGTGTCAATATACACTAATACCGCTCCCATCTTCGTACTTAAAGAAAAAATACCCCCGCGCTCGTGCAGTCCAGAAACATTGAAGGACACACGGTCCACGAGATAAATTTAAATTATTTAGTTCTTCGGTTGCAACGCGTTTCGGCGGAGTAAACCGCCCTCTTCAGGCATACAATAAACTGACATAAACGTACATTTATACAAAATACTATGACTCCCATTAGTCCACGGCCGCCGCCGGTCGGAGCCATCTCTTGCATCACGTGGGATCACATGTCATGATCACGTGTCTCATGCGTCATTCACAAATCATGTGACGCTTCTCGTTCTACTATAATCTGCCCATTCATAAAAAACGGCATTCCATTCTATTTAAAATCTCCGTTCTTGCACATATGCTTTTCATTATCATATTACATTTTAACAACATTATTATAAATGTAATTATCTTTAACTATAAATAGTTTCTAAAATCTAAAATTTCTACTCTGTATACGTGTATATATAATGAAATACAGAAATGTTCCCTATTTTGCTATTGTGCATCTATATTATATGATAATACATTCTTATTCTACCCATAAATATATATGTTGTTCTTAAAAACCACCATCACTCTAAAATCAACAGTTATTAATATTATTCTTATATATAAATATCCTAAAAATTTATTATTAAAGGGGTGGTCTCGCGAAATCAAGTGGGGTTATACACTTCTGTATGGCCATATTAATGCACTTTGTAATGTACATCGTGCATTAAATATGAGCCATACAGAAGTTATTCACTTACCTGCTCCGTTGCTGGCATCCCCGTCACCATGGTTCCGTCTAATTTCGGTGTCTTCTTGCTTTTTTAGACGCGCTTGCGCACATGGGTCTTCTCCCTTCGGCTTGGCTCGGCAGCATCGGCGTTTTGGCTCCGCCCCCTTTTCGCGTCATCGTGTAGCTCCGCCCCCGTCACGTGCCGATTCCAGCCAATCAGGAGGCTGGAACCGGCACACGTCATGGGGCGGAGCTACGCGATGACGCGTACAAGGGGGCGGAGCCAAAACGCTGATGCTGCCGAGCCAAGCCGAAGGGAGAAGACCCATGTGCGCAAGCGCGTCTAAAAAAGCAAGAAGACACCGAAATTAGACGGAACCATGGTGACGGGGATGCCAGCAACGGAGCAGGTAAGTGAATAACTTCTGTATGGCTCATATTTAATGCACAATGTACATTACAAAGTGCATTAACCCCTTGAGTGGCACGCCCGGAAATTTTCCGGGACGAGCTCCACTGCTCATAGTGACATAGCCCGGAAGATTTCCGGGCTATGTATCACTATGGGAGCTGCAGAGCACAATGCCACAAGCTGTGGCAGTGTGCTCTGCCTGCACAGACCCACAAAGAACAAAGCAAGGGCTTTGAAAAACCAGCAGAAGATATTGCCGGCATATCGGCAATCTCCTGCTTTGTTTACAGGTTGCCATAGAGACCATCAGCTTGTCAGAAGCAAGCCGATGGTCTCTGTGACAGGGAGAGCTTGGTGCTTGGCTATTAGAGGACAGCTAGGTACCAGCTCTTACAGCAGAGATCAGAGAAAACCTCCGATCTCTGCTGTGTTAACCCTTTACATGCTGCAGTCTATGTGACTGCAGCATGTAAAGGGCTGTCACCATCAGACCCCCGGAATGTGATCAGGAGGTCCTGATGGGTCCCTGTAGGGACAAAAAAAAAAAAAAAGTTTAAAAATTATTTTAAAAAAATTATAAAAACACTTGTCTCCCTTTACTTTGTAAAAAATCAAAAATACAATCACACGTGGTATCCATGCGTCGTAATGACCCAGAGAAGGAAGTTAATACATTATTTAACCCCTTAATGACATGGCCCCTTTTTTTCTTTTTTCCCCATTTCTTTTTTTCCTCCCTCCTGTTTAAAAAAACACGGTTTTCACGCCGAGCCGATATATGTTGTCCTCATGTGCAGGGGGGGGGGGGAGGCTGGAAGAGCCCAGGAGCAGGAACTGAGCTCCCGCCCCTCTCTGCCTCCTCTCCACCCCTCTGCACTATTTGCAATGGGGAGAGGCGGGATGGGGGCGGGGCTAATTCACGGCACTTGACCCCGCCCCGTCTCGCCTCCTCTCATTGCAAATAGTGCAGAGGGGCGGAGAGGTGGTGGGGAGGAGGCAGAGAGGGGGCGGGAGCTCAGTTCCTGCTCCTGGGCTCCATCAGCCTCCCCCCCCCCCCCGCACATGAGGACAACGTATATCGGCTCGGCGTGAAAACCGAGCCGATATACGTTCATGTGAATGCACCCTGACATTTATGTTGTTCGGCAAAATGTCTTGATACACTATGTTTATTATAGCCACGTTTTATGTTATATTTATGATTAGCTAATCTTGCACGTATCATCACATTCTAAAAGGTATATAATGTGAGTGCTATCGCAATTTAAAGGGGTTGTCTCGCGCCGAAACGGGTTTTTTTTTTATTCAATAGGCCCCCCCGTTCGGCGCGAGACAAACCCAAGGGATGGGTTAAAAAAAAAAAGTTTAGTACTTACCCGAATCCCCGCGCTGCGGCGACTTCTTTCTTCCTTTACCAAGATGGCCGCTGGGATCTTCACCCACGATGCACCGCGGGTCTTCTCCCATGGTGCACCGTGGGCTCTGTGCGGTCCATTGCCGATTCCAGCCTCCATTCACCAGGGAGAAGACCGGACTGCGCAAGCGCGTCTAATCGGGCGATTAGACGCTGAAAATTAGACGGCACCATGGCGACGAGGACGCTAGCAACGGAACAGGTAAGTGAATAACTTCTGTATGGCTCATAATTAATGCACGATGTACATTACAAAGTGCATTAATATGGCCATACAGAAGTGTATAGACCCACTTGGTTTCACGAGACAACCCCTTTAATCTATTTTCATACTGAAGAGTGACATCTTTACCTTCTATATTCAATGTGAATGTTTCTCTCTTTTGCTGCATATGAATGCAACATTTACATCTAGTTTTGTTGCATTTAAAAACTCCTTTCTCCGATCTTGTCTGTGTAAGGGGAATTTCTTTGTTTTTATTTTTCAGTTCTGCTTTGGAGGGTGCAATGATATTTTGTAACGTTCTATTTTTTCTAAAAATTAATCTAGGGTCAGATTCTAAAAAAGGTTTTAAAACAGGATCATTTAGTAAAACTGGCCAGGGTTTCTTTAAAATGCTTCTTATAGTATTAGCCTGATTATTATATTTAGTTATAAAGGACGGTTTTTTATACAAATTATCTTGTTTTCCACTATTTTTTGACTTCTTCCTATCAGGGATTTTTCAATATTTTCTCTTTCTGTCAAAACTCTATTTTGGGCTGCATTAATAAGTGATATAGGATAATGTTTTTCTAAAAATGTATTCTTTAAAATATCTGACTGCTGGACATTATCTATTATATATATAGTTCTTGTGCAATTTCTTCCAATTCTTTTGTATTGCCCATAGGGAATATTGGTCCTCCAATGTCGGGCGTGACAGCTAGTAAAATCAATGTAATTATTGCTATCAACTAGAGATGAGCGAGCGTACTCGGAAAAGCACTTCTCGCTCGAGTAATTTGCTTTATCCGAGTATCGCTGTGCTCGTCCCTGAAGATTCGGGTGCCGGCACGGAGCGGGGAGCTGCAGGGGAGAGCGGGGAGGAACGGAGGGGAGATCTTTCTCTCCCTCTCTCCCGCCCGCTCTCCCTTGCTCCCCGCTGCGACTCACCTGTCAGCCGCAGCGGCACCCGAATCTTCAGGGACGAGCACAGCGATACTCGGATAAAGCAAATTACTCGAGCGAGTAGTGCTTATCCGAGTACGCTCGCTCATCTCTACTATCAACCTTTTTAAAATGTGTGACGGTAAAAATCTCATTATTTTCTTGATTTAATTCAAGATCTAAAAATGCAAGTTTATTTTTGTCTATATTAACAGTAAATTTCAAATTTTGATCATTAAAATTAAGATTTTTTGTAAATTTCTCTAATTCTTTTATTTCTCCGTCCCAAATAATTAAAATGTCATCTATGAATCTTTTATGTAAAATTATCCTAGTATCTAAAAACCTACTCTCCTCGAATGCCCCGACATATAAATTGGCATAAGTTGGGGCGAATTTACAACCCATTGCCGTCCCCCGTTTTTGATTAAAATATCTATTATCATAGGTAAAATAATTATTCTCTAAAATGAATAAAATGGATTCTGTTATAAATTTTGCTTGAGCTGCGGGCATTAATGGATCTGTATCTAAATACCTTCAAACTGCTTGAATGCCTTTATCATGCGGAATGCACATGACTTGTGAATGACGCATGAGACACGTGATCATGACGTGTGATCCCACGTGATGCAAGAGATGGTTCCGACCGGCGGCGTCCGTGGACTAATGGGAGTCATAGTATTTTGTATAAATGTACGTTTATGTCAGTTTATTGTATGCCTGAAGAGGGCGGTTTACTCCGCCGAAACGCGTAGCAACCGAAGAAATAAATAATTTAAATTTATCTCGTGGACCGTGTGTCCTTCAATGTTCCCGGACCCCACAAGCGCGGGGGTATTTTTTCTTTAAGTACGAAGATGGGAGCGGTATTAGTGTATCTTGACACCACCAGGCACTGCTGGTGGAGTCAAGATTGCCGGGGGGTGGGCCCCCTGAACGTGATTGGCTGCACGGCTGCTAGCCATGTAGGTCCTGGAAGGACACTAAAGGATTGCAACAGCGGAGCGCAAAACGGGGGGAGTCAACATAATGTAGCCCCAAGCCGGCAGCAGACAGCACAAAGGTGTTAGGATGGCTAGTGGGTGCGCAGCACAGACCAGCCGCCCACCCGCCGGGATCGGCAGCGAAGCGCATCCTGCGGCCGCAGAAATTGGGACCGGAGAGTGAGGGAGCTGACGTTATGGAGCCCTGAGGTGGCGGTCCGCACAGAGGTGACAGGCGGATGCCGAGACACATCGGACAGACGGCGGTCGGCTGCCCCGGCGGTGTAGCACATGCACAGCCTGCTGGTGCGGAAAGAATAGGGGGCGGTGAGTGGGGGTGCAACGGGCGTCCGGGAGCAAAGAGCCGGCAAGCACGGCACGGACCTGACAGCCACAATCCCTGCGGCTTCTGTGTGTGTATTGATTAGTGCACAGGCTGCAGGCTCAGCCTGAGGGTTACTTTCCTTCGGAGCCTTACATTATTAGATGTTAATGCAGGCCAAAAATGGCAACATCAACATCTAATCATGTACGCCTGCGAAGACAAGTAACCCCCAGGCTGAGGCGACTGCAGCCCAGGCACTAATCAATGCACACTGTGCAGTTAGGACTTTGCTGTCTTGAGCCAATCGGGAGCTAGGGATGTGAGAGGGGCATTCTCCCTGTCAAACCCCTAGCTTCTGGTGGCGTCAAGATACACTAATACCCATGGGAGCTCCGCCCTGTCACATCACATGACCATCAGCACACCACCATGACAGTGACATCATCACAGGTCCTTCAGCCATCACTTCTCGCATATTAAATTTTTCCACCAGACTTCTGCTCTGTTCAGCAATTCCAGCAACCTGATTGGTTGTTTGAGTTGGCTGATTCACCACCACTTTACTGCCCCCTTTTCAGATGTGCACGAGGATAGAGGTTACAGAACTGGGCAGGAGAAGCAGGTGCTGAGCCGTCAGTGGCAGTCACCGGAGCGCGATCATTGCATAAACATGACAGATGCCAGTGTGGTACGAGGACTTATAAGCTATTGTTTCTCTGTTACCAGCCCAAAAGGCTGAAGCATATTAAACATATATTGTTCGGTTAGTATTTAAGAATCTGTTGTGATGTCACAAGGCAGTCTGGATTTCAGAACCTTTATGTCTCCCAGACTCATTAACCCTTTCCAATCCAATTTGTATCCTGGTTTTCCTAGGGGGCTTACTCTTTTTCTGCTGTTATACAACAGCACTATCTGCTGGCTAAACCCAGTGCTGCATGAGGTGACACGTTGGATAGGCTCCGACAGCAGAGAGGCTGGCAATATACAGTAAGAGAACTACGACGGACGCCTTCCAACATCGGAGCTGTACAGCCTTAAGTCATAATGTCTTTAGAGGTCAGACAGTGGATTGGAAAGGGTTAATGTCGACATTGAATAAATCTTCATTTCCTATGTCCCTGGTATCGTGTTGGATTTCGGCTTCTACAACATCAGCGCACCACCGCACACTACACCTGGGCTCCTCTCCAGCTTACCGAGCTTCCGATTGCGCTTCGGCGACTCCCCCAGTGAAGGAGCGGTGAATCAGCCAATCCAAACAACCAATCAGGTTGCTGGAATTGCTGAATGGGGCAGAAGTGGCAAGGAAATAGTTAATATGCCTTCTCCTCAGTGCTAAACTCCGCCCCTACTGATCACATGGCGGCCACCTGTATAAATGTAACCCTCAGTGCCTGCGGCCACCTGTATAAATGTAACCCTCAGTGCCTGCGGCCACCTGTATAAATGTAACCCTCAGTGCCTGCGGCCACCTGTATAAATGTAACCCTCAGTGCCTGCGGCCACCTGTATAAATGTAACCCTCAGTGCCTGCGGCCACCTGTACAACTGTAACCCTCAGTGCCTGCGGCCACCTGTATAAATGTAACCCTCAGTGCATGCGGCCACCTGTATAAATGTAACCCTCAGTGCCTGCGGCCACCTGTATAAATGTAACCCTCAGTGCCTGCGGCCACCTGTATAAATGTAACCCTCAGTGCCTGCGGCCACCTGTATAAATGTAACCCTCAGTGCCTGCGGCCACCTGTATAAATGTAACCCTCAGTGCCTGCGGCCACCTGTATAACTATAACCCTCAGTGCCTGCGGCCACCTGTATAAATGTAACCCTCATTGCTTGCGGCCACCTGTATAAATGTAACCCTCAGTGCCTGCGGCCACCTGTATAAATGTAACCCTCAGTGCCTGCGGCCACCTGTATAAATGTAACCCTCAGTGCCTGCGGCCACCTGTATAAACGTAACCCTCAGTGCCTGCGGCCACCTGTATAAACGTAACCCTCAGTGCCTGCGGCCACCTGTATAAACGTAACCCTCAGTGCCTGCGGCCACCTGTATAAATGTAACCCTCAGTGCCTGCGGCCACCTGTATAAATGTAACCCTCAGTGCCTGCGGCCACCTGTATAAATGTAACCCTCAGTGCCTGCGGCCACCTGTATAACTGTAACCCTCAGTGCCTGCGGCCACCTGTATAAATGTAACCCTCAGTGCCTGCGGCCACCTGTATAAATGTAACCCTCAGTGCCTGCGGCCACCTGTATAAATGTAACCCTCAGTGCCTGCGGCCACCTGTATAAATGTAACCCTCAGTGCCTGAGGCCACCTGTATAAATGTAACCCTCAGTGCCTGCGGCCACCTGTATAACTGTAACCCTCAGTGCCTGCGGCCACCTGTATAAATGTAACCCTCAGTGCCTGCGGCCACCTGTATAAATAAAACCCTCAGTGCCTGCGGCCACCTGTATAAATGTAACCCTCAGTGCCTGCGGCCACCTGTATAAATGTAACCCTCAGTGCCTGCGGCCACCTGTATAACTGTAACCCTCAGTGCCTGCGGCCACCTGTATAAATGTAACCCTCAGTGCCTGCGGCCACCTGTATAAATGTAGCCCTCAGTGCCTGCGGCCACCTGTATAAATGTAACCCTCAGTGCCTGCGGCCACCTGTATAAATGTAACCCTCAGTGCCTGCGGCCACCTGTATAACTGTAACCCTCAGTGCCTGCGGCCACCTGTATAAATGTAACCCTCAGTGCCTGCGGCCACCTGTATAAATGTAACCCTCAGTGCCTGCGGCCACCTGTATAAATGTAACCCTCAGTGCCTGCGGCCACCTGTATAAATGTAACCCTCAGTGCCTGCGGCCACCTGTATAAATGTAACCCTCAGTGCCTGCGGCCACCTGTATAAATGTAACCCTCAGTGCCTGCGGCCACCTGTATAAATGTAACCCTCAGTGCCTGCGGCCACCTGTATAAATGTAACCCTCAGTGCCTGCGGCCACCTGTGTAAATGTAACCCTCTGTGCCTGCGGCCACCTGTGTGAATGTAACCCTCAGTGCCTGCGGCCACCTGTAAGAAATGTAACCCTCAGTGCCTGCGGCCACCTGTATAAATGTAACCCTCAGTGCCTGCGGCCACCTGTATAACTGTAACCCTCAGTGCCTGCGGCCACCTGTATAAATGTAACCCTCAGTGCCTGCGGCCACCTGTATAAATGTAACCCTCAGTGCCTGCGGCCACCTGTATAAATGTAACCCTCAGTGCCTGCGGCCACCTGTATAAATGTAACCCTCAGTGCCTGCGGCCACCTGTATAACTGTAACCCTCAGTGCCTGCGGCCACCTGTATAAATGTAACCCTCAGTGCCTGCGGCCACCTGTATAAATGTAACCCTCAGTGCCTGCGGCCACCTGTATAAATGTAACCCTCAGTGCCTGCGGCCACCTGTATAAATGTAACCCTCAGTGCCTGCGGCCACCTGTATAACTGTAACCCTCAGTGCCTGCGGCCACCTGTATAAATGTAACCCTCAGTGCCTGCGGCCACCTGTATAAATGTAACCCTCAGTGCCTGCGGCCACCTGTATAAATGTAACCCTCAGTGCCTGCGGCCACCTGTATAAATGTAACCCTCAGTGCCTGCGGCCACCTGTATAAATGTAACCCTCAGTGCCTGCGGCCACCTGTATAACTGTAACCCTCAGTGCCTGCGGCCACCTGTATAAATGTAACCCTCAGTGCCTGCGGCCACCTGTATAAATGTAACCCTCAGTGCCTGCGGCCACCTGTATAAATGTAACCCTCAGTGCCTGCGGCCACCTGTATAAATGTAACCCTCAGTGCCTGCGGCCACCTGTATAACTGTAACCCTCAGTGCCTGCGGCCACCTGTATAAATGTAACCCTCAGTGCCTGCGGCCACCTGTATAACTGTAACCCTCAGTGCCTGCGGCCACCTGTATAAATGTAACCCTCAGTGCCTGCGGCCACCTGTATAAATGTAACCCTCATTGCTTGCGGCCACCTGTATAAATGTAACCCTCAGTGCCTGCGGCCACCTGTATAAATGTAACCCTCAGTGCCTGCGGCCACCTGTATAAATATAACCCTCAGTGCCTGCGGCCACCTGTATAAACGTAACCCTCAGTGCCTGCGGCCACCTGTATAAACGTAACCCTCAGTGCCTGCGGCCACCTGTATAAACGTAACCCTCAGTGCCTGGGGCCACCTGTATAAACGTAACCCTCAGTGCCTGCGGCCACCTGTATAAGTGTAACCCTCAGTGCCTGCGGCCACCTGTATAACTGTAACCCTCAGTGCCTGCGGCCACCTGTATAGATGTAACCCTCAGTGCCTGCGGCCACCTGTATAAATGTAACCCTCAGTGCCTGCGGCCACCTGTATAAATGTAACCCTCAGTGCCTGCGGCCACCTGTATAAATGTAACCCTCAGTGCCTGCGGCCACCTGTATAAATGTAACCCTCAGTGCCTGCGGCCACCTGTATAAATGTAACCCTCAGTGCCTGCGGCCACCTGTATAAATGTAACCCTCAGTGCCTGCGGCCACCTGTATAAATGTAACCCTCAGTGCCTGCGGCCACCTGTATAAATGTAACCCTCAGTGCCTGCGGCCACCTGTGTAAATGTAACCCTCAGTGCCTGCGGCCACCTGTGTAAATGTAACCCTCTGTGCCTGCGGCCACCTGTGTAAATGTAACCCTCAGTGCCTGCGGCCACCTGTAAGAAATGTAACCCTCAGTGCCTGCGGCCACCTGTAAGAAATGTAACCCTCAGTGCCTGCGGCCACCTGTGTAAATGTAACCCTCAGTGCCTGCGGCCACCTGTGTAAATGTAACCCTCAGTGCCTGCGGCCACCTGTAAGAAATGTAACCCTCAGTGCCTGCGGCCACCTGTAAGAAATGTAACCCTCAGTGCCTGCGGCCACCTGTATAAATGTAACCCTCAGTGCCTGCGGCCACCTGTATAAATGTAACCCTCAGTGCCTGCGGCCACCTGTATAAATGTAACCCTCAGTGCCTGCGGCCACCTGTATAAATGTAACCCTCAGTGCCTGCGGCCACCTGTATAAATGTAACCCTCAGTGCCTGCGGCCACCTGTATAAATGTAACCCTCAGTGCCTGCGGCCACCTGTATAAATGTAACCCTCAGTGCCTGCGGCCACCTGTATAAATGTAACCCTCAGTGCCTGCGGCCACCTGTATAAATGTAACCCTCAGTGCCTGCGGCCACCTGTATAAATGTAACCCTCAGTGCCTGCGGCCACCTGTATAACTGTAACCCTCAGTGCCTGCGGCCACCTGTATAGATGTAACCCTCAGTGCCTGCGGCCACCTGTATAGATGTAACCCTCAGTGCCTGCGGCCACCTGTATAAATGTAACCCTCAGTGCCTGCGGCCACCTGTATAGATGTAACCCTCAGTGCCTGCGGCCACCTGTATAAATGTAACCCTCAGTGCCTGCGGCCACCTGTATAAATGTAACCCTTAGCGCCTGCGGCCACCTGTATAAATGTAACCCTCAGTGCCTGCGGCCACCTGTATAAATGTAACCCTCAGCGCCTGCGGCCACCTGTATAAATGTAACCCTCAGCGCCTACTGCCACCTGTATAAATGTAACCCTCAGTGCCTGCGGCCACCTGTATAAATGTAACCCTCAGTGCCTGCGGCCACCTGTATAAATGTAACCCTCAGTGCCTGCGGCCACCTGTATAAATGTAACCCTCAGTGCCTGCGGCCACCCGTATAAATGTAACCCTCAGTGCCTGCGGCCACCTGTATAAATGTAACCCTCAGTGCCTGCGGCCACCTGTATAAATGTAACCCTCAGTGCCTGCGGCCACCTGTATAAATGTAACCCTCAGTGCCTGCGGCCACCTGTATAGATGTAACCCTCAGTGCCTGCGGCCACCTGTATAAATGTAACCCTCAGTGCCTGCGGCCACCTGTATAAATGTAACCCTCAGTGCCTGCGGCCACCTGTATAAATGTAACCCTCAGTGCCTGCGGCCACCTGTATAAATGTAACCCTCAGTGCCTGCGGCCACCTGTATGAATGTAACCCTCAGTGCCTGCGGCCACCTGTATAACTGTAACCCTCAGTGCCTGCGGCCACCTGTATACATGTAACCCTCAGTGCCTGCGGCCACCACATCTTGCTGCAGGTCTCTTGCAGTCACTTGACAGTTGTTGCCCCCCTGCCTCCTGAGGAATCTGGTGGCAGCTGGTAATTACTAACTATTTCTGCCACATCCAGATATTGTACCAATGTTCCTCTAACTCTGAGCTTGCAGACTTCCACCTGTATCTGTAGGAATATTCACCGCCTTTACTATCTATTTGTATCGTTTGCCTTCCTTGTACCAGAAGTGCAGGAAGTCCGCAGCGCTCACTGTGGATTCAAGAGTGCAGAAAAGCAAGAAAAGGGGAATACACAGAGTTGGGGCGCATAAATCGGCAGCGTATCTCCACAACCGCACGCCGTGTGAGTGCGCCCCGTGGCGACAGGGAAGACAAAGTGCTGTAACTATGTGCACACAGGACTGCTGGGATCTCCCTGCATCGGGGGCGGTAGCATCAGGGAAAATCCCAGCAAGACCTCTGGGGATAATATTAAGTCACTGGGCCAGAAGGGGTTAAAGATAACAAATCCACAAAGTCACCAATTTCTTCTACGCCATCTATATATATAAAGACGAAAGCCCTCACTGACTGACTCGCCAAAAGTTCTCCAACTTCCTGATGTCATAGAAACATGAAATTTGGCGAGAGCATAGATTATGTCCAAAATAGGAAAAGTAATTGGGTCCTAACTCGATTATTCAATTGTAGCGCAAAAGAATTAGCGTCAACATTTAACGTACATAATCTAAATCTCTCACTTTCCGGTGTCATAGAAACTTAAAATTTGGAACGGGCATTGATTATGTCATAAATAGGAAAAGCTAATGGGTCCCAACTCGATTATTCAATTCTATGCGCAAAAGAATTAGCATCCAAATTTTACGTATGTAATCTAATTCTCTCACTTCCTGATGTCATTTTATATAAAGGAAATGTCGCATGGTTACCTCCCCATGGTGTTTCCTGGGTAACGCAGAGAACTATGCAAAATGGTGAACATATGTTTTTCCGGTATCTTTAAAGTAACCACGACTTCATAAGATTTTCCGTGTGAACACCAGATAAACACCAGTACCAAATTAACTCGGGCGAAGCCGGGTATATTAGCTAGTACATAATATGGGAGCTCCGCCCCATCACATCACATGACCATCAGCACACCGCCATGACAGTGACATCATCACAGGTCCTTCAGCCACTACTTCTCCTCAGTGCTGAGTTCCGCACACATATTTAGGATTTCAGCCGCAGTTCAGCAGCGCTGTTGATTAGAGCCATCTGATTGGCTCTTCAAGACCACGTGACTACACAGCGTGCATGCGGATTGCCTTCAGCAGCCGTGCACTACACACTACTAACCCCGTGCTGCTTAAGTGTAGTGTGTAGTGCACGGCTGCTGTAGGCAATCCTCGTGCACGCTGTGTAGTCACGTGGTGCCGAAGAGCCAATCAGGTGGCACTAATCAGCAGCGCTGCTGAACTGAGGCTGAAATTCTAAATATGCGTTCCGCACCTACTAATCACATGGTGGTGACATCATCACAGGTCCTTCAGTCATCACTTTTCCTCCGTGCTGAGCTCCGCCCCCTCATACTGATCACATGACAGTGACATCATCACAGGTCATTCAGCCACCACTTCTCCTCACTGCTTAGCTCCGCCTCATCACATGTACCCATGTGATAGGATATATACACACATATCCAGCACACTGATATCAGAGCTCTGCGTGTGACTCCGGTCGGCAGGTAAGAGATGCCGGAGGGTTTCTCACGGTTTTCTTGTATTTTTCGGTCTCCCTTCTGTTCGGCCGGCTTCACACAGATGTATTTGTGCACAATATGCAGTGAACAGAACCCGCGGCTCTCCGTGTTTTCGCTCACATGCGTGTATTTTCTGCGCACGTTTCAGCCGCTCTGATAGAACACGCCTTATCTTTCTGTGTATTTGCGCACCAACGGCCCCATAGAAGTCAGTGGGGAGGATGCGCAGCTGCGAGCGGAGATGCCTGATCCGCTGCAGGAGGAACCCATCCGGGGCTCATTAGATGAATCCACCATTTCCATCGGAGTGTTTGTGTCCCGGGCAGAAAGAGTGCCGTGAAATACGCCGATACGAGCGCAGAAGAGCCTCGTTCATAGCGCAGATATGTCTCACTGAGGCACAAGCAATCGCACATCTGCTGGTGTGAAGCCGGCCTTAGTACAGCATTGCAGTGCAGCCCCCTGTCTGATGCTCATCAGTCACCATCTTGGTGCGGTTAAACCGTGCAGAGAAGGTCTTGCGGAGCGCGCAGACACGGCACATTTTCAGTATTGCCATAAATTACACAGTAAGAGGCGGCGCACACGGGGTGATAAATGTGACGTGTTCTCAGGTCAGACCGTCTTACTGATCTGTCATCGGGTGCGGGGAGGCGCTGCTGGACGCTCGGCGTTATAGTTACCAAGGCAACCGTGTAATGCCCAGCGAGTATTGATCCCAGTGATGTAGCGGGGTGTCAGCACTATGTGACAGCGGCTGCTGACATCACGGACACTGAGCCGCGGCGTACCGTTATACCACCGTGTGGGAGGTGCGTCCCGCCAGCGCCATAAATGTACAGTGCAGGAAGGGGTTAAATACCAGCTGATACAGAATATCCCCCACACAATAATATATCTGCTGGGCTCCTCCTGCTCTATATGAGAAGGCTGAAAGATCGGACGGCATGTTCATCGGAACGGGTCCCTTTACATGTAATGCAGACCACAGCTGCTGCAGAACCTCTTTTAATGCACAGAGTTTGAATACATAGTGTGTGCCGGGATCTGTGAGATGCCAGATTTAGCGAGTCCATCCCAAAAGCCATTTGCAGGTGGCGGCCGTGATGCCACCAGTATCAGCCACGTGTCGGGGAATCATTGTCTGCTGGGCTTTTTCCATAACCCCTATACAAGTGAATGGAGAGAGCTGCGTGTGGCCACCTACCTCTCCATTTAAAATCCACCTGGATGTAGTGGCTGCGTCACCAAAAGAGTGGAGGACCCCCAGTCTCCACATAGTTACAGGTCCCAGAGGTGGTACCCACATCTATTATACATTTGTATCACATACTGTGGATATGGCATACAAGTCCATGTTGGGAATGCCACATTAAAGGGACACTCTGGTGAAAATACATTTTTCCATTCTGATTGCCTGTCACACTCTGGGGGTCTCCTCTATGTACTGCAGCCTCCTGTCTGATTCTTATCAGGCACCATCTTGATGCTGAATTTTTTTTTTTACTTTCACTTTTAAATTAATCCAATGATACGTCAGCACAGAGGCTTTACCATTTCTGCCTGCTGAGGGGACAGTTCTAAGGTGTTGTCCAGTTGTGAAGTATTAATGGCCTATCAACAGGATAGCAAGTAGCAAATCAGCGGTGGTCCGCTGCACAGGAGTCCTATGTGTGTTGTTTGCGCTCATTCACTGAGCTGATTATTACAGGTTCCATGTCAATATCCCCAGCAAACATCTGCCGTCTGTGTGAACATATCCGTATACATGTGGTGACGGCTCTGAGAACCTGCGTCTCTCATAGCTCAGTAAGTGAGGTTCTGTATATCACACATGATGATGTCCCCGTATGATTTAGAGTCTCTCCTTCTCTCATAAAGGGCCGGCAGCACTAGAACCCTCCAGTTCATCCAGTTCTCTCATATTCTCATCCAAAATGGTCCTCATGAATGACCCACCGAGGATGGAGAAGACCAGCAATGAGATGACCAAGAGGATATTAACCCTTTCCAATCCATTTATTTTTTCTCACCCATTCTCCCCAGCTCCAAATAAATTGGAGCTGGGAGAACAGGTGAGAAAAAATACATTTTCCCTGCACCCTCCTGATCTGACAGAGTTCAGGAGGGTGCAGGGAGGGACCTGCTTACCTGACCGGCGTCTTGTGCATTCTCCTTCTGCCTCCCGGCTCGGCGATCATGTGACCGCTGGGGTCAGGTGACACCTGGCGGTCACATGATCGCCGGGTCGGGAGACAGAAGGAGAATGCACAAGACGCTGGTCAGGTAAGCAGGTCCTTGCACGGTGCAGGCTCCCGGCTCGGCGTTCATGTGACCGCCGGGGGTCAGGTAACACCGGCGGTCACATGATCGCCGGCCGGAATCTATGCATTGCATAGCGCTAATTGAGCGCTATGTAATGTATAAAGAAGTGGGCAGAAAGGGTTAAAAACCCTTTCTGCCTTCTCCTCGGGGGTCCTCGATGACGACCAGTAAAGGAGTGCATCTGCACCCGATGTGCCTGACGATCGGGTGCAGATCCACTCCTGCACTGCAGTGTCGGGCCTGCCCCGACATCGGAGCTGTGGAGGAAAATGATGATGTCGGGGCAGGCCCGACATTGGACTGGAAAGGGTTAAGCTTCACCTTGGAGATCATCTACCTGCTGACCGGAGAGGTAAACTGTTCTGTATTTGTATCATCTTTATTGTATTATGTAACAAATCAGACTAAGGGAGGAAAAAATCCATTGTAGGAAGTAATAGGAACAATCCAGTGTCCTGTAGAACGGCTTCCAGACCTTCCAAGTGAGGGAGAACTAAAGAACTGAACAGCTGAGAATGAGCAATGAGAATGGGAGGTAGGCATCTTGTAATGCCAAGAAAAGAGCAGCCAGGAGCCACTGGGATCACAGACTGATATTTTCCACTAAGTTGACATTTTTATAGACATGTTAAATATTGGTGTCGGGAGGAGAACACATTGTCCATCTTGTCTCCCTTGTAGAGCTCTATATAGCAGGATCACAATCTCCCACTTTCTACTGATGGATGAATTCTGGGTTCAGTTCTCTACATGTCTCTCTTCATACACAGGATTACACAATAGTGAAGAAGACATCGGGTGACGGTACGACTCCCAACAGCCATCTCCATGAGTCAGGAGGATGGAGCAGGAGCCAGAGCCCCATCACAGAGGCTCCTCCTCACTTACCGATACATGAGCAGAAGATACTAGAACTCACCGACAAGATCACTGAGCTGCTGACTGGAGAGGTGACCCTGCTGGTAATGCTGGGTAATTATACAGTAACAACACTAGAGGAGTCTGGGTAATGACGGTATCATTGTGTTGTCAGGTTCCTATAAGGTGTGAGGATGTCGCTGTCTATTTCTCCATGGAGGAGTGCGCGTATTTAGAAGGACACAAGGATCTGTACAAGGACATCTTGATGGAGAACCACCAGCCTCCGATATCACAGGGTAAGAAGTGATTTACACGTAGTGGAGAAAACAAAAAATAAATTTGTCATATTAGATGCACTTTTTATCCGAAGAAATGCTCTGAACGGTTTGTGTCTAAGGGGGCTTTTACACAGAACAATTATTATTAACCCTTTCCAATCCACTGTCTGACGTCTGAAGACATTCTGATTGAAGGCTGTACAGCTCCGATGTCAGAAGACGTCCAGCAGGGCGTATTACTGGCCGCTCTGTTGTCGGGGGCTCTCCAGCATACTGCACATACTGCAGTACTGGCTCTAGCCAGCAGACAGCACCATTGTATAAGGCAGAAAGAGAGAGCCCCCTAGGAAACCCTAAATCCAAAATTGGATTGCAAAGGGTTAAGTTTATAGCTGGATTGTGTGAAACTGAACAATCATCATTCAGTGAAACCGCTGCCAGTGAATGAACTACGAATGACAATTCATTAGCTTATCGTTTGTTGTTCACTTTATGCAGGTATGAAAAGCAGACCATGGCCGGCCCGTGTAATCAGACAATCGTTCATCTATAAAAGACTCCTTGTCTGCGGTGAATGGAGGGGTGCGAAAGCGATCCCCAACCTGCTGCGCCTCCAGTGATTATTGCTTCTGTGTGGAAGACCAGGAACCATAATCTCTGGGGTGACTTTCGGGCACTTTAGTGGACAACAATCATACTACGGGCCCCCCATACACATTAGACTTTAGTTGTCTGAAATCTGCTGATAATGGTGGGTTTTGCAGCCGGACAAGTCTCTAATGTGTCCGGGGGGGAGGGAGGGGGGGGGGGGGGTCAACCTTACTTTGGCAGATGATGTTCAGGAAAACATTAATCCAGTATGTTAACTTTCATAGCCCCATCCTCCTGTTCCCGGGAGATAAGGTGGAATTGTGTGTGGTGGAACTGGTGGAAACGGCTGTCAGAGGAGCAATTATTCTTTCCACAGTTGTTGAATGTGTATGGGCACTTTAATGGTCCAAAGTTTTATCTGACCAATGACAGGAGACCCGGGAAGGAGAACAGAGGCATGGTGGGCAGAGCTTACCTACAACACTTTCCCTCACCCCACTTCCTGCAGTGCTAATGGCCAGCAGCTAATAATCCCTAATGTGGCCAATTCTCACTCCGTGGCTGTGAGTGTTGTGGCCCCCTTGGTGGGTTTCCATGCCATGGTACTCCAGGGTGCCATGGCACCTTGGTTGGAGGTCACTGCTGTCAGGCGTTGTTTGTGGATGTTGGCTCCAAACTTTAACTGTTTTATCTAGCCGAATGATTACAGCATGGATAGGGATGGTAATGTAACACAGCTCAGAGGAACTAATCATTGCTCACATCTACTTTGCTTATCACCATCCTTAGAAGTTAGGGCCCTTTTAGACACAACGAGAATCTAACGATTCCCATTTGCCTAAACTTATGAGTTGATGATAGATGTTTTTGTACTTTTCTGATTAGAAAAATATAATCACTTACTTTTTTTTAATTCTCACTCCTAACAATAATCCCCCTGAGAACTCAGACGGAAACTTGATGTTATCGTGTAACTATAATGTAGAAGATGAAGATATCATGCAGCGCTCTTCAGCAGAAAACCTCATCACCCTTCATGTACAACCACAGCTTGTCAGTACAGATCTGTCATATAATCCCCCTAATCATGAGGAACCTTTTCCTGACCAATCACAGCTTGTCAGTACAAATCTATCATGTAATCCCCCTAATCATGAGGAACCTTCTCCTGACCAATCACAGATTGTTACCTCACCTACAACTCACAAAGGGGGTACAAAGTTTCAGTGTGGTGAATGTGGAAAAGCGTTCTTAAGAAGATCAGATCTTTTTGCACACACAGGAGTGAAGCCGTACTCTTGTTCACACTGTGGGAAATGTTTTGCACAGAAATATCATCTTGTTATGCATGAGAGAATTCACACAGGAGAGAAACCATATTCCTGTTCAGATTGTGGGAAATGTTTTATCCGAAAATCAGATCTTGTTAGACATCAGAGAACTCACACAGGAGAGAAGCCCTATTCATGTTCAGAATGTGGGAAATCGTTTACGCTGAAATCGAATCTTGCTATACATCAGACAAGGCACACAGGACTGAAACAATTTTCATGTTTAGAATGTAGGAAATGCTTTACTCAGAAATCTGATCTTGTTATACATCAGAGAATTCACACAGGTGAGAAGCCTTATTCATGTTTAGAATGTGGGAAATGTTTTATCCGAAAATCACATCTTATGACGCATCAGAGAATTCACACAGGGGAGAAGCCCTATACATGTTCAGAATGTGGGAAATGTTTTACTCAGAAATATGACCTTGTGATACATCAGAGAATTCACACAGGAGAGAAACCCTATACATGTTCAGAATGTGGAAAATGTTTCATCGGAAAATCACATCTTATGATGCATCAGAGAAGTCACACAGGGGATAGACCTTATTCATGTACAGAATATGGGAAATGTTTTACAAAGAAATCAACTCTTACTATACATCAGAGAAGTCACACAGGAGAGAGGCCTTATTCATGTCCAGAATGAGGGAAATGCTTTACTACTCATACCAATTGCAGAACTCATGATTTTCTAAATTTGGAAAACATTTTACAATAAATCTATTTCATACAAGAAAAAACGGATTCTTGTTTTGGAATGTGAATAATGTCAAAAAAAGATTTAAAACAGCAAATGGTTTCTTCCTATTCACTACAAATGCCACTTTTAAGGCTTATTCACATTAACGAAAAGCTTGTGTGAGTATGAAATCCATACTTTTGAACAGCTTTATTCACGAGTGTTTTTTTTTTTTTCCCCCCTCATCGTAGCAAAAAAATTAAATTTTCCCCAGCGTCATCCTGACAGCATACCTGGAGGTTGCACCTTGACCTTGTAGGGACATGAAGCAAGAGACTTCAAAAGGCTCCTCCTGCCTCCCATTCTCCAGTGCTTCCTTTCCCTACAGGGACATGCAAGAGGAGCTCCCTCCAGGGAGCCGCAAGGCTGACAGCGGGGTTGGCGGTCCACAGGATTGCCTCCCCTCTCACCTCCCTTCTGGAAGTCAGCGCGGTCCGGGAGTACGGCGGGCCACAGGTCTGACCGCCCGGGTGTCGCCACCGCAGCGCATCGGAGCGGCGGGCCAGAGGCCCTTGAGTCCCCTCCTTGCTTCTCCTCGAGGCTCCCGTGTTTGCACTTCAGCCGGGAGAGCGACGGGCCATAGGCTCGGGATCCTCTCTCCTCCAGGCATGCCGGCGGCGGCCGCGCGCAATGCCGGGTGGCGGAGTCAGTGACGCGGTGACGTCAGATGCCGAGAGAACCTGGAAATAAAGGTGGGAGATTTAAAAATGGAAACCCCCCGGCAAGCTTCCACTGACAGGACACCTTCAGTAAAGGATTATCCTGGCTAGTTGGTTTGGTGTACTGCTATCCTGCACCATGACTACCAGAGAAACAGAAGTGGAAGCCCTGCAAACTGTAAGTGTTACTTATGCAGGGGTAATATGCTCAGGGGGACTTATAGCAATATATGGGGGGGTCTCACTTATGTGCATGCATGTATAATTGCAGGACAGGGAGTCCACCAAGTCCAAACAGGACCCTAAGAAAAGACACAGGAAATGCGCCCTGTGTCTTAAAAAACTGGATGAGGCGTACAAAAAGCCACTATGCCCTGAATGTACCTCCAAGATCCTCACGGACGAGTAGTCTGCGTTCAGGGAAGACATAAGATCCCTGGTTAGGGAGGAGGTCCGGGCATCAATCTCCAGTCTCCCCCCAGCTCAGCGGGAGAGAAGGGCCGCCAAAAGGTCTAGCCACATACCGCTAACCAGCTCAGACTCTGAACAATCCCTGGGCGACCTTTCAGAAGGTGAATTGTTCGACCGTCCCCCTGACTCTAAGGATGAGAACAAAATGTACTACTTCTCATCGGGAGATCTGGATGACCTGATTAAAGCAGTCAGGGATACCATGAAAGTCGAGGATGTGGTCGAGCCAAGGTCCGTGCAGGACGATATGTTTGGAGGGCTCAGACCGAGGAACCGCATCGTCTTCCCGGTAAATGACACCCTGAAAAAGGTGATCGCGGACGAGTGGGATTGCGCGGACAAACACCTCTACCTACCCCACAAGTATAAAGAGAGGCTCCGTTTCGCGGAGGAAGATGTGCGCGTCTACGAGGATGTTTCCAAAGTGGACGCACAGGTGGCCAGGATGGCCAAGAAGACAGTCCTCCCATTTGAAGACTCGTCACATCCTAAAGACCCTATGGATAACAGGGTGGACGCCTTAATGAAGCGAGCCTGGCAAACAATGTCTTATACGCTGGAGTCCAACATCGCAGCGACTTCTGTGGCCAGATCAATGTTCCTCTGGCTAGGTGAGCTGGATGACCAGATCAAACAGAGGGCCCCTAGAGAGGCATTACAGGAGTGCATACCCCTGCTGAGATCGGCAACAGGTTTCCTGGCAGATGCATCTGCCGAATCTATGAGGCTGGCAGCCAGGAGCGCCACATTGTCTAACATGGCCAAGAGGGCGGTCTGGCTGAAAACATGGAAGGCTGATACGGCATCCAAGGGAAGGCTGTGCAACATTCCCTTTCATGACCAACGCATCTTCGGTGCGGTCTTGGAGGAGATCCTCAAGAAGGCTACCGACAAGACCCACAGCTTTCCGGACCATACGAGGACCGGACTTCCCCACAGACGACAGCCATCCTTCAGGCCCTACCGGGGTAAAGGAAAGACAGGGCGCTGGTCCTACCCCGAAGGAGGCAGGGGTAAGACAGAAACAACTTCTACCTCCATAGAAGATTACCGGGTGGGGGGTAGACTACAAAATTTTTCCCAGGAATGGCAGGAGATTACAGACAACCCATGGGTCCTGCAGCTCATAGCCCAGGGGTACAGAATAGAATTCTTCACCCGGCCCCCTAATAACTTCAGAGTCACCCCCACGCAATCCCCTGCTCTGCAGGATATCTTTAAAAATGAAATTTCCAATTTGCTACAAATAGGGGCAGTAGTCCGGGTCCCCACGGTAGAGCAGGGCTTGGGTTTTTACTCGCCCCTCTTCCTTATTAAAAAAACAAGCGGCAGCTACCGAATGATCCTTAATTTGAAGGGCCTGAACAAATACATTACCTATAAGAGGTTTAAAATGGAAACCGTCAGGTCAGCAGTAACTCGAATTGGAAAAGGGGACTTTATGAGTACCGTCGATCTAAATGACGCGTACTATCACGTCCCAATCCTGCCGGAACATCACAAGTACCTGCAATTTGCTATCAGGATAGGAAGCCGTGTATGTCACTTCCAGTTTCAGTGTCTACCTTTTGGCATTTCAACGACACCCAGAATATTCTCCAAAATAGTGGCAGAGATGGTGGCGCATCTCCATGTAGCAGGCATAAACATCATCCCCTACCTGGACGATTTCCTGGTAGTAGGATCCTCGCCAAAGACCCTCGAAGAGGATACCAGCCAAGTCATCTCCCTATTTCAGAGGCTCGGGTGGATAGTAAACTTCCCTAAATCTAGTCTTTCCCCCGAGACACGCAAAACCTTCCTGGGGGTGCGGATAAACTCTGTGTCGCAGACCTTATCCTTGCCTCCACCCAGGCAGGAAAGCCTTAGACAGGCAGCACAAAGATGCGGCCAGAAGAAACGAATAACAATTAGGGACGCGATGAGACTCCTGGGCCTTATGACTTCATGTATCAGCATTATTCCTTGGGCCCAGGCACACTCAAGAACGCTCCAGAGGGCCATCCTGGGCAACTGGGATGGGGCAATGACCTCCCTGGACATCAGGATGCCCATGTCATCATCAGTCACACGGTCCCTTTGCTGGTGGCAGTCAACACGCAACCTAGAAGCAGAGTCCCCGTGGATGGCAGAGCCCTTTATTTGCGTAGTCACTGACGCAAGCCAATCTGGCTGGGGAGCGCAAGTAGGGCAGCGAATGGGGTCCAGCGTTGCGAAGCCAGACCTCAAATTTCAGAGAACTTAGGGCCATCTGGGAGGCACTTCACAGAGCTCAGGACATCCTAAAGAAGAAACATGTTAAGATCTTCTCTGATAATATGACCGCCGTTTCCCTTATTCGCCACCAGGGAGGCACCAGGAATTTCCACCTACTGAAATTAACAGCCGGGATCTTCCGATGGGCCGAGGCCACGGTACAGTCCCTGATGGCGGTCCACCTCAAAGGGTCCCAGAACCTAACAGCCGACTTTCTCAGTCGAAGACGCCTAGACCCCGGGGAATGGTCCCTGAATCAAGAGGAATTTCAACTCATTACAGACACTTGGGGCAGACCACAGGTGGACCTATTCGCGAACAGCCAAAACTCAAAATGTCCCGTCTCTTTTTCTCTAGAACCGAGGGACAGGGCCGAGGGGATAGACGCCTTTTCTCAGAGTTGGGACTTTAGTCTGGCCTATGCCTTCCCCCCCATACCCCTGATCCCGAGAGTCTTGCAGAAGGTCCAGCAAAGCCACGTGACCCTTTTCCTAATTGCCCTATACTGGGAAAAACGGGCATGGTTTCCCGTATTCCTAAAACTCGCCATCGCGGAGCCAATCCGCCTTCCAACCAGGAAGGATCTCCTAGCGCAGGGCCCAGTGTTGTGCCCCAATTTAGAGAGACTGAACCTCGCAGTGTGGTTATTGAGGAACAGACGCTACTGAGACAAGGTCTGTCCTCCAGAGTTATTGCGACTCTACGCCAGTCTCGCAAACCAGTTACATCAGCTATTTATAACAAAATATGGAAAAAGTTCTCCTCCTGGAGGGGGCTGGAAGCCTCCAATCTTGACACCTCGGTGGCGGAGATCTTGGACTTCCTCTAGGAGGGTCTAGATAAAAACCTAAGACCAGGGACCCTAAAAGTACAGGTATCGGTGCTCTCGGCCATTCCAAACCAACCCTTAGCAGATCATAGACTGATCCGCAGGTTCATGAAGGCGGCAGAAAGAATGAGGCCAGTTTGCCGCAGTATGTTTCCCCCCCCCCCCCGCCCCCCCGGGACCTAAACCTAGTTCTCCAGAATCTCTGTAAAAACCCCTTCGAGCCCATTGATCAGATATCAATTAGGTGGCTCACTTTAAAAACTGTATTTCTGGTAGCAATCACAACAGCGAGGCGCTTAAGCGAGCTCCAGGCCCTGTCTTGTAAAACACCATATCTACTAGTCCAGGATGATAAGGTCATACTAAAAACGGACCCCTTCTTTCTACCAAAGGCAGCCTCGAAATTCCACAGACAGCAGGAAATTATCCTCCCATCTTTCTGTCAGGATCCCAAAAATGATAGGGAAAGAGAGTACCATAGCCTGGACGTAAGGAGGGCCATTATATGCTACTTAGAGAAGACATTATCCTTTAGGAAGGCTGACTGTCTTTTTGTTCAATTTCAGGGGCTGGGCAGAGGAAGAGTGGCTTCTAGGAGGTCCATTAGCCGCTGGATAAAAACCACAATCCAGCAGGCCTACTCTTCCAGCGACAGACCTATCCCGAAAGGACTCAAGGCCCGTTCAACCAGGGCAGTATCCTGCTCCTGGGCAGAGAGGGCTATGGCTACGCCGGACCAAATATGCAAAGCGGCCACATGGTCCAACCTACACACCTTTGCTAAACACTATAGGTTGAATGCGGACCTCTCCTCCGACCTCTCGTTCGGGAAAAAAAGGTCTTGCAGGCAGTGGTCCCCCCCTGAGAAAATAATCTGGTATACTCCAGGTATGCCGTCAGGATGACGCCGGGGAAAAGGAGTGAATTTCTTACCGAAAATTCCTTTTTTCCAAATCATCCTGACGGCACGTTATTCCCTCCCAAAACTCACACATATATGTCTACAATTATGCGAGTACGAATTTGTAGCCCAGAGGCTCCTATGTCCGATGTTTTCATGCAGAAAATTTTTTGCATAATATCTTTTGTTAAAACTCGGGTAAGCTACCCTTCTTGTTTATGTTCAAATGGAATTAACCATGTTATTTTTGTTTTGGAGCAAATAAAATATCTTCCTTGGTTAACCGCGACATGTCTATGTAAGTAATTTAGAAGACACTGGAGAATGGGAGGCAGGAGGAGCCTTTTGAAGTCTCTTGCTTCCTGTCCCTACAAGGTCAAGGTGCAACCTCCAGGTATGCCGTCAGGATGACTCGGAAAAAAGGAATTTTCGGTAAGAAATTCACTCCTTTCGCATGTGATGGGATTCTTCCTAGTGAGGTATATGTGAAGCACTTTTAACCCTTTACGCGAGTGCAATTGCAATTTCACAGAAGCGAAGTAATTTTTTAAAATCAAAATCGCATCATTGTGAAAATTGCCCCTGTGGGTGTAGCCTTAATCATCCTCCACTTCATCTGAGCCTCTGTCACTGATTTGGTAAGTTTGCAATTTTGCTCCTTGCCTCCTGAACTGCAGCCTCCTAGCCAGACATAATCACATAGAAGAGCGGCGCTGCGCCACCCCTGATCTCTGGGCAATAAATAGCTGATTGCTTCTGACTTACTATACAGCAGAAGAGTGTTGCAGTCTGACCTACAGATATCGAAACTAGCTGCAGAAGTCGCTCTCTTTCCATGGCCTCCTTATCTGCTCTCACTTTCTGAGTGTGGTAGCTGTGCAGAGTCTCCTTCAGCTGAGTCTTCTCCTGTAGAAGTTGAACTGTCCCCAGGAGTTGTAGAATAATCTCTTCCACTTCGTTCCCCATCTCCTCATATTCCAATTTAGGCTGCTTTTAGCCGGTTGAGAAAATCGTGTGAATCTGAGGTAGGCACTATGCACCACATATGGTGGACCTGCCCTCTCACGTGACCCGTCTGGACGAGGAGGTAAGCAGAACCTCCCTGAACTTGTAACCAGAGATGCGCCTCACCGTTCCCAAATTCTGGAAGCGGGGGGGGAGCGATACCAAGATCTGCTTGGGTCGGGGCCCTGATCCACATTGAATATATGGAGGAGCTCAGGAGCTCCGACTCTGA
Organism: Eleutherodactylus coqui; assembly: GCA_035609135.1. NCBI lineage: Eukaryota > Metazoa > Chordata > Amphibia > Anura > Eleutherodactylidae > Eleutherodactylus > Eleutherodactylus coqui. The sequence goes on along the minus strand of CM069405.1, from coordinate 42,964,440 downwards.
AAAGGGAAACTCGGGCTTCTACGAAACGTGGGCGTTATGGTACAACTTAAGAAGCTCCCTGGCCTTTCTTAGATGGCTAGAGGAGGGTCAGCTCTGAGCAGAACATGGCGTTCCCGAACATCTTGCACTACTAAGATCTCACACGACAAAGGCAGAAAAGACCTTTCCCCCACCCTTTCTTTCTCCTCCCCTTTCCCTACGCATGACCTTTCCTGTATTCTTCCTAATTTTTTCGCTTTTCTTTTTTTTACCTCTAGATTTCACCTTCTTCAAAATTTTTTGTTTTGATTATAATAGTTAAAACAGTTACAACAGTTAGAGAGGGCCTTCCCAGTCCACCACACAAGAAGGTCTGTACGTAGACCTACATAACAAGGATTCTTGCTCGACTCAGGGGCTATGTAAATGCCCAGTGAGCCACCTGGAGGATCTCTTGATATCTCAAGGGCTTGTTTGACACGTTTTTGATTTGTTACCCATGGTTAGCCCAGTTGAGAGAGGCCTTAGTCGCGGAATGTCTGGCTCGAGGCCCAACCTACAGCGATACCAAGGATCATGGAGTCCCTTTCAAGGCCCCTCGATACAGGCTCTGTATACCGTCCCCCTAAACTCAGCCCGTTTTCCCCAGGCGGACCTTTCCTCTTTTTCCTCTCTCTCTTTATCCCTCTCCCTCCTGATTGCCTTAGGAGGGAGACGACTCTCATGCAATCCTGGGGGAGAACCCATAGTTTTAGGGAGGGGGAAGGAGTGCGCTCTCTTTTAAGTTCTAGAAAGGTTATATTTCTAATGATGTAGTCTATTATATCTATTTTCTAATGCATGTATGTTTGTCTATGAAAACAATAAATACATTTTTGAAAGAAAATCGTGTGAGATGCGTGCGTTGTGAGACGCACAAATATGAACCCTGTTCTTTTGAATACAGTCATATACATAAGCGGTGCGTGAAAAAAATCACAGCGTGTCCTGATTTTGGGCTTTCATTCGGAACTCCTCACCCATTGTTTTCAATGGGGCCGGAGGTGCATGCAAGTGCGATGCGAGGTCATTCATTGAAAACAATGGGAAGCACTTACCGTTCTCCGGTGTGGCTGGAAGCCGTTCTGGAGGATCGCTACTTCCCTGAAGTGATGGGAGCCATTTTAGACACAACAGCGCCTCTTGTCTGCAGGGACCTCTTCATAGCCTAGCATGGTCGCCCCTGTTTCCCGAGTCCGACACAGAACAGCTGATTGCTGCTCAGCGCTCCTGCCCTGTAGCCACCAGAGCCTGCCACAGCGCCTTCACTGACAAAAGCATGGTGTCAGGTCCGGGTGGCTGCAGGATGCGAGCACTGAGCACTGAGCAGTGATCAGGTGTTCAGTGTCGGACTCAGGAAACCAGGGGGGGCGCAGTGCTTCTCTTCTGTGCGACTATGCTGGTTTCAGGCAGGCGCTGCAGATCAGACAGCACCACTCTTCTGGGTGAATATGCCAGGATGGGCTAGGGTAGCGGTGTAGTAAGTCAGAAGGCAGTGATCAGCTGTTTAGCTCTGCTTTTGTATCGCACTGTGCTGCCAGTGCCTCTCCTGCCTTCCCTCATGATTGCACCCCGGGCAAATGCCCCGCCTGCGAGACTACTGCAGTCTCAGATTTATTCACCCCTTCATGACAAGTGTCTTTAGTGCTTAGTAGAGCACCTTTTGCTGATATGACTTGTTTAAAGATGATGCATAGCTAGATACCGGCTTCTGACTGTGTTTCTGAGGAATGTTGGCCTATTCATCACAGCAATGTCCTCCAGTTTATTCATATACTTGGGTTTGTATGCTGCAACCGCCTTCTACACATCCCACCAAAGATGTTCTATGAGGTGCAAGTCAGGGGACTGTGTCACCCACTCCAGAATCTGAAACCAAGCCTTGGTGGACTTTAAGGTCTGCTTGGGATCATTGTCCTGTTAGATGGTCCAATGGCGCCCAAGCTTTAGCTTATTCATAGAAGGCATGATGTTTTTTCTTGGGAGTTTGATACTTTTGTTAAGGGTTAATCTTGTTTCTAAAGTAACTCCTAATGCTGACATGACATAAGAAAAATAAGGAACTTAGAAGTTGCTCATTTTGTCCGGACCTTGCATTACGGACATTGTAATAAGACACAAAGAACTAAGTAGATAAGTTTTCTACTGACATTTCAAGGTTGTGGCCGGATACGCCCGAACTGCGCCCGAACGCAGCAGAAGTGCTTTTTCAAGATAAGCTGTTTTTTTGCAAGTATAAAATGTGCTAATATTCTGTTTTTCAAACTAAACACCTGATTAAGTAATTTTTCAAAGTCGCACCCTGTGCGGGCGACGGCCTATATAAGCTGTGTGTTTTTCCTAATAAAGCAGAATTCATTTTGACCTACTATGATTGTGTGTGTAGTGGGTTCTCATGGTTCTCCGGGTACTCGTTATAACTTTCCTTTGAATTTGGACTCAGGCAACATCAGCACTGGTCTCCATTGAAGACCCCCTACAGTTACTTGGCGCCCAACGTGGGGCGGGGACTCCTCTTCACCTGCAGCCGATACCTGACGACACCAACTGCCAACAACCCAAGACCAGGCTCACGGGACCCCAGATCTACAAAACACCGGTGTAGGGTAAGCCTTTGACTTGCCATTTTCAGCTCTGGGCTCCCCTGATTTGTGTCTACTGTTGACAGAAGGTTAGTCGCTGCATGTGTTACTTTCAGGTTCCCCGGCTCTTTGTGTAGTTTGTTCATAAAACTGTATTAGACGGAAGAACTCACTACTGGGATATTTTCATGCCATGTTGACTGTAGTAATTGTTGAAATCTGTACGTTGATAGTCTGTGTCATTTTAGCCATAATTTGCTTATACTGAATCTGTTATAATATCACCAAAAGTTCCCTTAGAGGAGAGGTCTGGTCTCCCCTGAACCCCCTTAAGTAGTCTAAGTGATTGCTGTAGTAGTTCCGTAAAACTATTCCAGGACCAGGGACTAAGTGTCCTTAGTGTACTGTGTGAATTAAGGTCCTGTATACTTAGTGATGAATAGTGGGAGTAGATTACCTTCGTGGTTTGGAAATGGGGTCTGAACAGTCTAAAGCTTACCTGACCCATATAGAGATAATTAAGGAGAGGGAAGGGGGATACATATGCAGACAAGTGTATAAGATATACAAACAAATAGGCCTTAAGAAGGCGGGAATATTAATTATGAATTTTGGTCTCAGTATCATGATAAAAATTGGAAGGAGATATCAGAGACGCCGGTTTAGAAAGAGCAACAGGTTTGCAGAAAGCGTCTAAAGGGGCAGTAGTGAGCCCTGGAATCCCCCTACTGACCTCTATACAGGTACAACTTTTAGGTTGCGAGAAGCCTGGGTAGAACAGGACTAACTTTAAATAGTAACTCCTGGGGGAATCTTCTTTTGTAGAAGAGCAAAAATAGAGTTAGGGAAGGGATAAGAGGGCTCTAAGAGTATGCCTATATGGAAATCAGCTAGAGAAATAGTAGAAGACAGAGAAGGCACGTTAGCTGTGGGAAGAAGAATGTAGTAAGGTGTTTAGAATTTTGGGAGAATAGAGTCTTAGACCAGAAGTTTGGGAAAGATTCAGAGATAGACAAAAGGTTGGATAAAAGTACGTTAAACAGATGGATTAAGGCAAGTGTAGATACGGTAGTAATGGGTTATCAGTCTGTCAGAATTTTATAGTCTATGTCCCCCTGTGACATGAAGTAAGTTCATGCAGAATCTGTGGACAATTATGTGACAAATAACCATTATTGTTTGTCTTGTATGTCTTGACGTTATGTAATCTAATCTTTGTTGTACGTCTTAGTGTTCTTCATACAAGTGTAAGGGAGTTATACCCCACTCATGTCTGTGGGGGCTTTTAAGAATACAAGGGTTAAAAAGGCAGAAGATGTTGCGCTGTTAGAAGCGCTTAGCATGTTGTCTTTTCTATGTGTTTAACTAGTCATATCCTCAGAGAAATATACCTCTTGTAATTACTAATGATTAATGCTGTTTAAAGTCTGAATGTTCTGGCTACTTTTTAATATCTTAGCTATTGTTCTGTTTCATAGAGATATAAGATTCAGGGTCATAGAAAGAAGGACAAACGTTGATGAAATAAGAAACTTGTAATGAATTACGTGAATTATATGGTCTTAAAAATAGAAAACATATAAGGATTTTAAGATATATATTTTTGCTTTTTGTGTAAATGTTAGTTCTGTGATTGGTTGGACGTCTGTATCACTGCCAAATGCTGTTAGTATTGTACTGTCTCTGAGAGAATGTTCTGTAGGAGAGACATGCAAACGACCAGCATTGAATGGGTGGCGCTAGATGATGTAACAGTACGTAATGTTTCATCCCTCTCTTCTTTGAAAGGGGGGGGGGGGGGGTGAGAAGCTTGGGCAGTTAGGAAAAGTTTTTTTTCTTCTCAAATTTGATGAGATATTGCAGGCAGGATCAGATTAATAATGAATTTGCTTAAAGAATATAATATTGCAATGTGGATAGATGTTTGTGGATTATTCTGCCTTGTTGTAATTCATGTCTCTGTTATTTGTACTGATATCTTACAAGCCTTATCTGCATCCATCAAATTCTCACCAGATGGATCGGTATGGGTTGAGACCTCAGGTGACAGTTCAGAAGAGTTTTGTAAACTAACTGCTCTCTTGGTGGATCTGGCTCATGTGTTTCTGCTACTGCAGAAACTCAGCTTTCCGCAGGTCCTGACAAAATGTAAGCCACCTGTAAGACAGACATAGGGAAATTGAATATACCCCCTATGATGGTAAATCTGAAGCCAGGAAACGCACCCCTGGGTCAAACAGTATCCCATTTAGTTTCCCACAAGAAAAATGCTGATTGGGGAACAAGTGGGAGACTTGGTTCCGATGGGGGATTTGCGTGAGATACAGCCTCCAGCAAACACCCCTCTTTTTCCAGTAAAGAAAAGACGCTAAAGGGTCACGATGCCTCACGCGCTTCCTTGTGCTGGAAAGTCCTGAAAGCATATTGGGAACCGACGTGATGGGACCCTTGGGATGTTGTATCAAACTTCACCCGTCCGGTGAGGCTTGTATACACCCCGGGTCTGAAAGTCACCCGACCTTCTGTCGGATGGCAGCAGACCTAGCGACACCTCTCCCTGTCTTCACTCTTACGCACGCAGAGAAACAAGTTCTTAGTGTCGTTCTTTCGAGCCTTTGGGCTACCAGTCAGACGGACCCCGACAGACTGTCAGTCCCACCGGTAATGGTTTACCTAAAAGAAGGGGAAAAAGCCCCCATGGTCCGTCAGTACCCCCTGGCACATGCCCAGGAAGATGCAATTGCAGACACCGTCTTTTCTTTATGTCAACTTAAAGCCCTTAAGGAATATGTCTCCCCAGCCAATACCCCTTTGTTCCCCGTTAAGAAAAAGGGTATAAAGGGCCAGCTAGACTGTCAGTATTTGTTTGCATTTTACTTTCAGAGGAAAGCAGTACTGTTGGACAGTGCTGCCACAAGGGGCTCAGAATAGCCCAAAACCAGTTCACCAGATGCATGAAGCTGGTATTAGACGCCTGGCCAATTCCCGAGGGCACTGCCCTCTTGTGATATGTTGATGATTTACTTTTATGTGCTCTTGACCCAAATAGTTGCCTCAATGCATCACTAAGCCTTTTGTGTTTCCTCCATCAGAGTAGAATGGCTGCAAAGCCAGTAAAGACAAACTTCAGTTACTGGACAAAAGTTCTGACGTTGTCTTAGATCACACCATGGTGATCTACACCCCACATGACGTACATGGAATCCTGACACAAGTAAGCCGTAGACATCTGTCCCTTGCTAGACGGATCAAAATGGAACTTGCAGTACACTCTTCATCCAATGTTTCATTTCAACGTTGCACCACTTTGAATCCGGCCACCTTATTACCACTAGGTGACACTGATTCAAATGGGGGAGTAAGTACAGGGGACCAGCTTTTTGCAAATTCTCTGACTGATGATGATGAGGAGGCCTTTGACGCAGAACGCCAGCATGATTGTGCAGCGCTCATGGAGCAGGAGACAGCTGGGTTCGCAAATGTCACTGACAAACCCCTCCTAAACCCCCACCTTGAAATGTTTGTGGATGGATCTAGATACCTGAATGACGAAGGAAGGTTTGTAACAGGTTTTGAAGTACTCACACTGAATGAGATGCTTGTACAAAAACCACTGCGCCATACATGTCAGCGCAGGAGGCTGAGCTCCGTGCTCTGAGGCCTATACGATTGCAAAAGGTACCCCTGCTAACATCTACACTGATTCCAGGTACGCCTTTGGTACTGCGCACGATTATGGACCCATCTGGCGGTCCAGGAGCTTTCTCACGACACAAGTCAAGCCCATTAAGAATGGTGTTAGATTAATGCAGGCCATCATGTTGCCAGAACAGGTGGCCATAATAAAGGTTAAAGCACACACGCAGGAGCAGTCGCCGGCGAGCAAAGGAAATGATAGAGCGGATAGGGCGGCCAAGGCTGCAGCTCTTCAGGATAGGACGCAAGACCCCATGTGCTGTAAGTTGGATCTTGGTTTCACCACTCTTGTTGATGTGGGATTTGGCGTCCTACAGGATGAAGTGGAGCAGTGGACCAAGGCAGGAGCCAGGTACGTAGATGATGTATGGAAATTAGGAGACAGAGTGTGTTTACCAGCGGCTGCCTACCCCCACCTCGCCGTCCTAGCTCACGGGAAAGTGCATGCCTCTCGGAATGCCATGGTTTCTGTTGTGGACAAGGTATGGTATGCTCCAGGGTTCGACAGGTTGGCGAAGGCATGTGAAGTGTGCACCCTACCCCCGGAAGTGCACATCAAGACCACTGTATCCTTTTCAGAGATTACAAATCGATTACATCCAGCTTCCAAAATCAGGCAGGTATGAGTACGTCCTTGTGTGCGTGGACCTGTTCAAAGCCACCGCACAATGTACAGCGACTAAACCTGTGTCAGAACTTGTATGTAGATTTGGGGTACTAGAGACAATTGAGAGTGACAGAGGTACACGTTTTACAGGTGAAGTGATGCGAGAGGTGATGCCAGCCCTTGGGGTGGAACAAGCGTTTCACACCCCATACCACCCGCAGAGTTCATACAAAGTTAAAAGACTAAATGGTACGCTTAAGTTAAAAGAAGTGTTGTTTGGCTCTATGCCAAGATTGGGGCTGTATCATCCACAGGCCCTACAGCAGGGCTATGACACAGTAGCCGGATATGTAAAGCACCTGTGTGACCAACTAAAAGTAACATAGAATCTAGTCTTTTCTTCAATTCCAGACCCTGACAACCTAGAGGGGACTCACTCCTTGCAGCCTGGAGACTGGGTGGTCACAAAAAGACACTTAAGAAAGGCCTTGGAACCAAGGTTTGACGGACCATACCAAGTTCTGTTGACAACGCCCACTTCGGTAAAAGTGGAAGGGAGAGCTACCTGGATACAGGCCTCCCACTGCAAGAAAGTTCCCGAGCCAGAGGAAAAGTGATGGGTGGGATCCCAGTGTTGTTTGGGTGGGGGGTACTGGGCATTTTGACTTTGACATCTGCATTTTGTCTTATTGGACTGTCCTCTTATTGGGGAACACCACTACAAACGATCCACATTGAGAAGCGATGGACTGGATGGGCAGAAGGACATCCCAATATGTGGGAATACCTAGCAAAGGATGTATTGAACATTTCTCACATGTGTATGGCCAACCTCAGGAGTGGAGAGGACATTTTGCGGACTTCTCTATTATCCGTTCCCACTCCCGTAGAGACTCTTCGAGACATATACTCAATAGTACACAATGATAGTGATGTAGTAGATGATAATGTTGTTCAGGAAAACACCTTCCTTAATATATATGAATATTGTCCCCATTGCGATGCCGTTGAACATACACATTGAATGAATATGACTCGGTTTCAGGGGAGAAATGTTGCATTGGCTGAAGTGTGTTATAATTTTACTTGTGACCCTAATGAAATCGGGAAATGTCTAATATGACGATGATGATATTGATGTTGATAAATCTAAGATTACTGTATTGTAAACTTGATTGACTTGCAATATTTGATATTATGTCATTTGTTTAAATGTCTTGGTACCCTAGATGGACATAGAGTGCACCATTCCTACCTGGGGACCCGGCTGAAGCCGGCACCAACGGGTGACAGAACCAGGAGATAATGGTGGCTCTGATGTCCAAATGGGGGATTATGTTAAGCTTTAATCTTGTTTCTAAAGTAACTCCTAATGCTGACATGACATAAGAAAAATAAGGAACTTAGAAGTTGCTCATTTTGTCCGGACCTTGCATTACGGACATTGTGATAAGACACAAAGAACTAAGTAGATAAGTTTTCTACTGACATTTCAAGGTTGTGGCTGGATGCGCCTGAACTGCGCCCGAACGCAGCAGAAGTGCTTGTTCAAGATAAGCTGTTTTTTTTGCAAGAATGAAATGTGCTAATATTCTGTTTTTCAAACTAAACACCTGATTAAGTAATTTTTCAAAGTTGCACCCTGTGCGGGCGACGGCCTATATAAGCTGTGTGTTTTTCCTAATAAAGCAGAATTCATTTTGACCTACTATGATTGTGTGTGTAGTGGGTTCTCATGGTTCTCCGGGTACTCGTTATAACTTTCCTTTGAATTTGGACTCAGGCAACATCAGCACTGGTCTCCATTGAAGCCCCCTACACTTTTAAATCCATCTAGCCCTCCACAAGTTGCAGGTTTCTAGGGTCAGAAGAAGCAAAGCAGCCCCAGAGCATTACCAAGCCACCTCCAAGCTTCACTGTAGCTTCACCGAGCCACCGTCAGGCTTCACTGTAGCTGCACTGAGCCACCGCCAGGTTTCACTATAGCATCACAGAGCCAGTGCCAGGCTTCACTGTACCATCACGGAGCCACCGCCAGGCTTCACTGTAGCTTCACCGAGCCACGGCCAGGCTTCACTGTAGCATCACGGAGCCACCGCCAGGCTTCACTGTAGCTTCACCGAGCCACCGCCAGGCTTTACTGTAGCTTCACCGAGCCACGGCCAGGCTTCACTGTAGCATCACCGAGCCACCACCAGGCTTCACTATAGCATCAGAAAGCCAGTGTCAGGCTTCACTGTAGCATCACGGAGCCAGTGCCAGGCTTCACTGTAGCATTACTGAGCCAGTGCCAGGCTTCATTGTAGCATCACAGAGCCAGTGCCAGGCTTAAAGGGGTTGTCCCGCGCCGAAACGTTTTTTTTTTTTCAATAGCCCCCCCGTTCGGCGCGAGACAAACCCGATGCAGGGGTTTAAAAAAAAAAAACGGATAGTACTTACCCGAATCCCCGCGCTCCGGTGACTTCTTACTTACCTTGCGAAGATGGCCGCCGGGATCTTCACCCACGGTGGACCGCAGGTCTTCTGCCATGGTGCACCGTGGGCTCTGTGCGTTCCATTGCCGATTCCAGCCTCCTGATTGGCTGGAATCGGCACACGTGACGGGGCGGAGCTACGAGGAGCAGCTCTCCGGCACGAGCGGCCCCATTCAGATGGGAGAAGACCGGACTGCGCAAGCGCGTCTAATCGGGCGATTAGACGCTGAAATTAGACGGCTCCATGGAGACGAGGACGCTAGCAACGGAGCAGGTAAGTGAATAACTTCTGTATGGCTCATAATTAATGCACAATGTACATTACAAAGTGCATTAATATGACCATACAGAAGTGTATAACCCCACTTGCTTTCGCGGGACAACCCCTTTAACTGTAGCATCATTGAACCACCTTCAGGATTAACTGTAGCATCACAGAGCCATCACCAGGCTTCACTGTAGCATCATGGAACCAGTGCCAGGCTTCAATGTAGCATCACGGAGCCACCGCCAGGCTTCACTTTAGGCAGGGGGCTCTACACCGTCTGCTTCACTCTTCCTCCTCCAGACAGACCGCTGATCCAGAGGCCTGAAAAGTTCCAGTTGTGTTTCATCGCTCCACAGAACAGAATCCCAAAACATCTTCAGCTTATTTATATGGTCTTGGGCATTTTGGACCCAACGTTTCTTGTGCTTTTGGGTCAGTAGAGGTGAGCGTCTTGGAGTTCGTGCACGAAGACATTCCACTTTTAGTATATGCCTTAGGCCCTAGCTACACTAGATGGGGAAAAAAAGCAATACTCACCTGACAGGCGCCGTCTGGGTCCTTCCCACTGCTCTGCGGAGCTCCGGGCACTTGTCAGTGCCGACAAGCATCTGTTGCTGGTGATGGGGATTGAAATCCCTGCGTCCAGCAAGAGATTTCTCTGATTGGTTCATCAAGCTCTGGCTCAGCCAATCAGAGCCAGAGCTTGATGAACCAATCACAGCCATTCAATGATGTTATTCAATGAATGGCTGTGATTGGTGCATCAAGCACTGACTCTAATTGGCTGAGCCAGCGAGCGAGAACCAATCAGAGCTGGAGGAGAGGTTATCAAACCCTGTTACTAGCAAAAGATGATCTGCCTGCACTGACAAGTGCCCAGAAGCCTGCTGGAGCTCCGGAGAGACCCGGGGGGCGCCTGTCTGACGAGTATTGCTTTTTTGTTTTGTTCAGCTTCCTTGGCTGCGTTTTTGCAAACGCCTGTGTGAGGGCGGCCACCTGTACAAATGTAACCCTCAGTGCCTGCGGCCACCACATCTTGCTGCGGGTCTCTTGCAGTCACTTGATAGTTTTTGCCCCCCTGCCTCCTGAGGAATCTGGTGACAGCTGGTAATTACTATTTCTGCCACATCCAGATATTGTACCAATGTTCCTCTAACTCTGAGCTTGCAGACTTCCACCTGTATCTGTAGGAATATTCACCGCCTCTACTATCTATTTGTATCGTTTGCCTTCCTTGTACCAGAAGTGCAGGAAGTCCGCAGCGCTCACTGTGGATTCAAGTGTGCAGAAAAGCAAGAAAAGAGGAATACACAGAGTTGGGGCGCATGGATCCGCAGCGTATCTCCACAACCGCACGCCGTGTGAGTGCGCCCCGCGGCGACAGGGAAGACAAAGTGCTGTAACTATGTGCACACAGGACTGCTGGGATCTCCCTGCATCGGGGGGAGGGGGGGGGGCAGCATCAGGGCAAATCCCAGCAAGAGCTCTGGGGATAATATTAAAGGGGTTGTCTCTCGCCAAAACGTTTTTTTTTTTATTCAATAGGCCCCCCGTTCGGCGCGAGACAAACCCAAGGGATGGGTTAAAAAAACAAAAAGTTTATTACTTACCCGAATCCCCGCGCTGCGGCGACTTCTTTCTTCCTTTACCAAGATGGCCGCCGGGATCTTCACCCACGATGCACCGCGGGTCTTCTCCCATGGTGCACCGTGGGCTCTGTGCGGTCCATTGCCGATTCCAGCCTCCTGATTGGCTGGAATCAGCACACGTGATGGGGCGGAGCTACGAGGACCAGCTCTCCGGCACGAGCGGCCCCATTCACCAGGGAGAAGCACGGACTGCGCAAGCGCGTCTAAAAACGCCAGAAGACAGCGAATTTAGACGGATCCATGGCGACGGGGACGCTAGCAACGGAGCAGGTAAGTGAATAACTTCTGTATGGCTCATAATTAATGCACGATGTATATTACAAAGTGCATTAATATGGCCATACAGAAGTGCTGAACCCCACTTGATTTCACAAGACAACCCCTTTAAGTCACTGGGCTACAAGGGGTTAAAGATAACAAACCCACAAAGTCACTACTCCATACATAATATGGGAGCTCCGCCCTGTCACATCACATGACCATCAGCACACCGCCATGACAGTGACATCATCACAGGTCCTTCAGCCACTACTTCTCCTCAGTGCTGAGTTCCACACCTACTAATCACATGGTGGTGACATCATCACAGGTCCTTCAGCCATCACTTTTCCTTCATGCTGAGCTCTGCCCCCTCATATACTGATCACATGACAGTGACATCATCACAGGTCCTTCAGTAACCACTTCTCCTCCTCCTCACTCCTGAGCTCCGCCCCTTCACATGTACCCAGAGGATATATATACACGTATACAGCACACTAATATCAGACCTCTGCGTGTGACTCCGGCCGGCAGGTAAGAGACGCCGGAGGGTTTCGCCCGGTTTTCTTGTATTTTTCGGTCCCCCTTCTGTTCGCCCGGCTTCACACAGATGTATTTGCGCACAATATGATGTAGTGAATAGAACCCGCGGCTCTCCGTGTTTTCGCTCACATGTGTGCATTTTCTGCGCACGTTTCAGACGCACTGATAGAACACGCCTTATGTTTCTGTGTATTTGCGCACCAACGGCCCCATAGAAGTCAGCGGGGAGGATGCGCAGCTGCTAGCGGAGATGCCTGATCCGCTGCAGAAGGAACCCATCCGGGGCTCATTAGAAGAATCCACCATTTCCATCGGAGTGTTTGTGTCCGGGGCAGAAAAAGTGCCGTGAAATACGCCGATACGAGCGCAGAAGAGCCTCGTTCATAGCGCAGATACGTCCCACTGAGGCACGAGCAATCGCACATCCGCTGGTGTGAAGCCGGCCTTAGTGCAGCATTGCAGCCCCCTGTCTGATGCTGATCAGCCACCATCTTGGTGTGGTTAAACCGTCAGAGAAGGTCTTGCGGAGCGCGCAGACATGGTACATGTTTTCAGTACTGCCATAAATTACACAGTAAGCGGCGGCGCACACGGGGTGATAAATGTGACGTGTTCTCCGGTCGGACCGTCCTACTGATCTATCATCGGGCGCGAGGAGGCGCTGCTGGACGCTCGGCGGTATTGTTACCATGGCAACCGTGTAATGCCCAGCGAGTATTGATCCCAGTGATGTAGCGGGGTGTCAGCGCCTGCTGATGGCATGGACATTGAGCCGCAGCGTACCGTTATACCACCGTGTGGGAGGTGTGTCCCGCAAGCGGCATAAAAATACAGTGCAGGAAGGGGTTAAATACCAGCTGATACAGAATATCCCCCCGCACAATATATCTGCTGGGCTCCTCCTGCTCTATAAGAGGAGGCTGACAGATCGGACGCCATGTTCATCGGTTCAGGTTCCCTTTACATATAATGCAGACCTTATGCACAGAGTTTGAATACATAGTGTGTGCCGGGATCTGTGAGATGCCACGAATAGCCAGTCCATCCTAAAAGCCATTTGCAGGTGATGGCCCTGATGCCCCCAGTATCAGCCACGTGTCGGGGAATCATTGTCTGCTGGGCGGTTTCCATAACCCCCATACAAGTGAATGGAGAGCTGCTTACACGTGGCCACCTACCTCTCCATTTAAAAACCACCTGGATGTGGTGGCTGCGTCACCAAAATAGTGAAGGACCACCGTTCTCCACATAGTTACAGGTCCCAGAGGTGGTAAGCACATCTATTATACATTTGTATCACATACTGTGGATATGGCATACAAGTCCATGTTGGGAATACCAATTTAAAGGGCCACTCTGGTGAAAATACATTTTTCCATCCCTGCCCCCCTCACCTGATTAACTGTCACACTCTGGGGGTCTCCTCCGTGTACTGCAGCCCCCTGTCTGATGCTTATCAGGCACGATCTTCATGGTGAAATTTTTTTTACTTTCACTTTTAAATTAATCCAATGGTGCATCAGCACAGAGGCTATACCATTTCTGCCCGCTGAGGGGACAGTTCTAAGGTGTTGTCCAGTTGTGAAGTATTAATGGCCTATCAACAGGTTAGGCAATCAGTAGCAAATCAGCGGTGGTCCGCTGCATAGGAGTCCTATGTGTGTTGTTTGCGCTCGTTCACTGAGCTGATTACTACAGGTTCCATGTCAATATCTCCAGCAAACATCTGCCGTCTGTGTGAACATACCTGTATACATGTGGTGACGGATCTGAGAACCTGTGTCCCTCAATGCTCAGTAAGTGAGGTTCTGTATATCACACATGACGATGTCCCCGTATGATTTAGAGTCTCTCCTTCTCTCATAAAGGGCCGGCAGCACTAGAACCCTCCAGTTCATCCAGTTCTCTCATGTCCTCATCCAAAATGGTCCTCATGAATGACCCACCGAGGATGGAGAAGACCAGCAATGAGATTACCAAGAGGATATTAAGCTTCACCTTAGATATCATCTACCTGCTGACCGGAGAGGTGACCTTTTCTATATTTATGTTATCTTTATTGTATTATGTAACAAGTCAGACTAAGGGTGCCAGTCCAAAGGCGTGATTTCGCCAGTGGTAAACCGCCGGCGAATCACGCCCTCTGAAGCTTTCCATAGCACTGCTATGGAAAGCGCCGTCACACTGTCCACGAGCGGAAAATCACTGCGATTCTCCGCTTCCTGCAGGCAATTTGCAGCACGCTGCAAATTGCCCCGATTGTCCGTGGTCAGCCTATCTATCAGATAGGGCTCACCAGCGGAGATTCGGCGGCAGCTCCCGTGGCGGAGCTTTGCCATGGGACACCGCAATGCCCGTGGCAAAGCTAGGAAGCCATAGGAACAATCCAGTGTCCTGTATAACGGCTTCCAGACCTTCCAAGTGAGGGAGAACTGAAGAACTGAGCAGCAGAGAATTTGAAGATCGGCCACCAATATGGTCAGTTCTGTATGGTGGTAAACAACGACCTAATAGTAATGTGGTAGGAGCAATGAGAATGGGAAGTAGGCTCATTGTAATGAGGAGGAAAGGGCAGCCAGGAACCAGCAGGATCACATAGACTTTGATATTTTCCACTAAGTTGACATCTATATAGACACGTTAAATATTGGTGTCGGAAGGAGAACACATGGTCCATCTAGTCTTCCATGTAGAGCCTTATATACAGTGGGATCCCAATCCCTCACTTTCTACTGATGGATGAATACTGAGTTCAGTTCCCTACATGTTTGTCTTCATACACAGGATTACACAATGGTGAGGAAGACATCAGGTGATGAAGCGACTCCCAACAGCCATCTCCATGAGTCAGGAGGATGGAGCAGGAGCCAGAGCCCCATCACAGAGGCTCCTCCTCACTTACCGATACATGAGCAGAAGATCCTAGAACTCACCAACAAGATCACTGAGCTGCTGACTGGAGAGGTGACACTGCTGGGAATGCTGGGAAATTATACAGTAACAGCACTAGAGGAGTCTGGGTAATGACGTTATCATTGTGTTGTCAGGTTCCTATAAGGTGTCAGGATGTCGCTGTCTATTTCTCCATGGAGGAGTGGGAGTATTTAGAAGGACACAAGGATCTGTACAAGGATGTCATGATGGAGAACTACCAGCCTCCGATATCACAAGGTAATAAGAGATTTACATATGTAGTGGAGAAAACAAAAAATAAATATATTTGTCATATTAGATGCACTTTTTATCCTAAAAAATGCTGTGAACGGTTTGTATCTAAGGGGGCTTTTACGCGGAACAATTATCATTAAGTTTATAGCCGGATTGTGCGAAACTGAACAATCATCATTCAGTGAAACTGCTGCCCGTGAATGAACTACGAATGAAAATTTGTTCGCTTATCGTTATGCAGGTATCAAAAGCAGACCATGGCCGGCCCGTGTAATCAGACAATCGTTCATCTATGATAGACTGCCTGTCGGCTGTGAATGGGGGGGGGGGGGGGTGGCGGCCAGAAGCGATCCCCAACCTGCTCTGCCTCCATGCAGTAAGCGATTATCGCTTCTGTGTGGAAGAACAGGAACCATAATCTCTGGGACGACTTTCAGCCGTTTTAGTGGACAACAATCATACTAAAGGCCCCCATACACATTAGACTTTAGTTGTCTGAAAACTGCTGATAACGGTGGTTTTGGCAGCCGGACAAGTCTCTAATGTGTCCGGAGGGGGGGGGGTCACCCGTACTTTGACAGATGATGTTGAGGAAAACATTAATCCAGTATGTTAACTTTCAGAGCCCGGTCCTTCTGTTCCCAGGAGATGAGGTGGAATTGTGTGTGGTGGAACTGGTGGAAACGGCTGTCAGCTGAGCAATTATTCTTTCATTTGTTGAATGTGTATGGGCACCTTAATGGTCCAAAGTTTTACCCGACCAATGACAGGAGACCCGGGAAGGAGAACAGAGGCATGGTGGGCAGAGCTTGCCTGCAACACTTTCCCCCACCCCACTTCCTGCAGTGCTAATGGCCAGCAGCTAATAATCCATAATGTGGCCAATTCTCACTCCCTGGCTGTGAGTGTTGTGGCACCCCTGGTGGGTTTCCATGCCACACTACTCCAGGGTGCCATGGAACCTTTGTTGGAGGTCACTGCTGTCAGGCGTTGTTTGTGGATGTTGGCTCCAAACTTTAACTGTTTTATCTAGCTGAATGATTACAGCATGGATAGTGATGGTAATGTAACACAGCTCAGAGAAACTAATCATTGCTCACATCTACTTTGCTTATCACCATCCTTAGATGTTAGGGCCCTTTTAGACACAACAAGAATCTCACGATTCCCATTTGCCCAAACTTATGAGTTGATGATAGATGTTTTTGTACTTTTGTGATTTGAAAACCATAATCGCCTACTTTTTTAAAATTCTTACTCCTAACAGATAATCCCCCTGAGAACTCAGATGGAAACTTCATGTTATCGTATAAATATAAAGTAGAAGATGAAGATATCATGCAGCGCTCTTCAGCAGAAAACCTCATCACCGTTCATGTACAACCACAGCTTGTCAGTACAGATCTGTCCTGCAATCCCCCTAAACATGAGGAACCTTTTCATGACCAATCACAGCTTGTCAGTACAGATCTGTCATATAATCCCCCTAATCATGAGGAACCTTCTCCTGACCAATCACAGATTGTTACCTCACCTACAACTCACAAAGGGGGTAAAAGGTTTCAGTGTGGTGAATGTGGAAAACAGTTTTCAAGAAGATCAGGTCTTTTTACACACATGAGAGTCCACACAGGGGTGAAGCCGTACTCTTGTTCACACTGTGGGAAATGTTTTGCACAGAAATATGGTCTTGTTTTACATGAGAGAATTCACACAGGAGAGAAGCAATATTCCTGTTCAGATTGTGGGAAATGTTACTTCCGAAAATCAAATCTTAAAAGGCATCAGAGACGTCACACAGGGGAGAAACTCTATTCATGTTCAGAATGTGGAAAATTTTTAATGCTAAAATCGACTCTTGCTATACATCAGAGAAGTCACACAGGACTGAATCAATTTTCATGTTTAGAATGTGGGAAATGTTTTACTCAGAAATCTGTTCTTGTTACACATCAGAAAATTCACGCAGGAGAGAAGCCATATTCATGTTTAGAATGTGGGAAATGTTTCATTCGAAATGCAGATCTTATGACGCATCAGAGAAGTCACACAGGAGAGAAGCCCTATACATGTTCAGAATGTGGAAAATGTTTTACCCAGAAATATTCTCTTGTGATCCATAACAGAATTCACACAGGAGAGAAGCCATATTCATGTTCAGATTGTGGGAAATGTTTCATTGCAAAAACAGATCTTAAAAGGCATCAGAGAACTCATACAGGAGAGAAGCCCTATTCATGTCCAGAATGTGGGAAATGTTTTACTTCTCATACCAAATGTAGATCTCATCAAAGAACTCATACAAGGAAGAAACCGTTGTGATTTTCTACATTTGGAAAACATTTTACAATAAATCTATTTCATCCAAAAAAATAGATTTTTGTTTTGGAATATGAAAATTGTCAAAAAAAGATTTAAACCAGCAAATGGTTTCTTCCTTTTCACTACAAAATGCCACTGTTAGGGCTTATGCACATGAACAAAAAACATGTGTGGATATGAAATCCATACTTTTGAACCGCTTTATTGATGTGTGCGTGTGTTCTTTTTTGTTTTTGTTTTTTTTTTTTCTCCGCTCCTCGAGGCATAAACTAAATCTCACCATTTCCTAGTTTTAGACGCTCCCATAGGAAAAATCACCCCTTT
This sequence comes from Eleutherodactylus coqui, assembly GCA_035609135.1. NCBI lineage: Eukaryota > Metazoa > Chordata > Amphibia > Anura > Eleutherodactylidae > Eleutherodactylus > Eleutherodactylus coqui. The sequence continues at coordinate 42,946,528 of CM069405.1, read as the reverse complement.
CCTGTGGAACCTTGGAAAAACAAATTGAATGTGCATTCGCGCGTGATGGGATTTTTCCCAGTGAGGTATATGTGAAGCACTTGTAATCCTTTGACGCGCGTGAAGATTGCAATCTCACAGAAGCGATGTAAATTTTTTTTATCAAAATCACTTCATTGTGAAAATCGCCCCGTGGGTGTAGCCATGATCAGAGGAGTAGCATCCAGCACAAACATTGTTTGGCGCTCCCCCTCCACTTCATCTGAGCCTTTGTCACTGAATTGTTAAGTTTGCAATTTTGCTCCTTGCCTCCTAAACTGCAGCCTCCAAGCCAGACATAATCAAACAGAAGAGCAGCGCTGCACCACCCCTGATCTCTGGGCAATAAACAGCAGAAGAGTGTTGCAGTCTGACCTGCAGATCCCTAAACGTCCTGCAGAAGTCGCTCCCTTCCCATGGCCGCCTTACCTGCCCTCACTTTCTGAGTGTGGTAGCTGTGCAGAGTCTCCTTCAGCTGCGTCTTCTCATGTAGAAGCTGAACTGTCCCCAGGAGTTGTAGAATAATCTCTTCCACTTCGTTCACCATCTCTTCATACTCCGGTTCAGGCTACTTTTAGCCGGTTGAGAAAATCGTGTGAGATGCATGCGTTGTGAGACGCACAAATACGAGCTCCATTCTTTTGAATACAGTCATATACATAAGTGGTGCAGGAAAAAAATCAGCATGTCCTGATTTTGGGCTTTCATTCGGAACTCCTCACCCATTGCTTTCAATGGGGCCGGAGGTGCGTGCAAGGTCATTCATTGAAAACAATGGGAAACACTTGCCTATGATTCCGTGTGGCTAAAAGCCATGATGGAGGATCGCTGCTTCCCTGAAGTGATGGGAGCCGTTTTAGACACAACAACACCTCTTGTCTGCAGGGACATTGCAGCTTTGTGCTTCACCTCTTCATAGCCTAGCATGGTCGCGCCTGTTTCCCGAGTCCGACACAGAACAGCTGATTGCTGCTCAGCGCTCCTGTCCTGTAGCCACCAGAGCCTGACACAGCACCTCCACTGACAAAAGCATGGTGTCAGGCCCGGGTGGCTGCAGGATGCGAGCGCTGAGCAGTGATCAGGTGTTCAGTGTCGGACTCAGGAAGCCAGGGACGGCGCAGTGCTTCTCTTCTGTGCAACTATACTGGTTTCAGGCAGGCGCTGCAGATCAGACAGCACCACTCTTCTGGGTGAAAATGCCAGGATGGGCTGGGGTAGCGGTGTAGTAAGTCAGAAGGCAGTGATCAGCTGTTTAGCTCTGCTCCTGTATCACACTGTGCTGCCAGTGCCTCTCCTGCTGTCCTTCATAATTGCACCCCGGGCAAATGCCCCACCTGCGAGATTACTACAGTCTCAGAATTATTCACCCCTTCATGACAAGTGTCTTTAGTGCTTAGTAGAGCACCTTTTGCTGATATGACTTGTTATAAAGATGATGCATAGCTAGATAGCGGCTTCTGACTGCGTTTCTAAGAAAGGTTGGCCTATTCATCACAGTAATGTCCTCCAATTTACTAATATGCTTGGGTTTGTATGCTCCAACCGCCTTCTACACATCCCACCAAAGATGTTCTAAGGGGCGCAAGTCAGATGACTGTGTCACCACTCCAGAATCTGAAACCAAGCCTTGGTGGGCTTTGAGGTCTGCTTGGGATCATTGTCCTGTTAGATGGTCCAATGGCACCCAAGCTTTAGTTTATTCATAGAAGGCATGATGTTTTTTTCTGGGAGTTTGATACTTTATTGAATCCATCTAGCCCTCCACATGTTGCAGGTTTCTAGGGTCAGAGGAAGCAAAGCAGCCTCAGAGCATCACCGAGCCACCGCCAGGCTTCACTGTAGCATCATGGAGCCACCGCTAGGCTTCACTGTAGCATCATGGAGCCACCGATAGGCTTCACTGTAGCATCATGGAGCCACCTCCAAGCTTCACTGTAGCATCACGAAGCCAGTGCCAGGCTTCACTGTAGCATCACGGAGCCAGTGCCAGGCTTCACTGGAGCATCACGTAGCCAGTACCAGGCTTCACTGGAGCATCACGGAGCCAGTGCCAGGCTTCACTGTAGCATCATGCAGCCACCGCCAAGTTTCACGGTAGCATCACCGAGCTACCGCCAGGCTTTACTGTAGCATCATGGAGCCACCGCCAGGCTTCACGGTAGCATCACGGAGCCACCGCCAGGCTTCACGGTAGCATCACGGAGCCAACGGCAGCCTTCACTGTAGGCAGGTGGCTCTTCACACCGTCTGCTTCATTCTCCCTCCTCCAGACAGACCTCGGATCCAGAGGCCTGAAAAGTTCCAGTTGTGTTTCATCGCTCCACAGAACAGAATCCCAAAACATCTTCAGCTTATTTATATGGTCTTGGGCATTTTGGACCCAGCGTTTCTTGTGCTTTTGGGTCAGTAGAGGTGAGCGTCTTGGAGTTTGTGCATGAAGACCTTCCACTTTTAGTATATGCCTTAGGCCCTAGCTACACTAGATGAAAAAAAAAGCAATACTCACCTGCCAGGTGCTGTCTGAGTTCCTCCCGCTGCTCTGCGGAGCTCCGGGCAGGCTTCCGGGCACTTGTCAGTGCTGACAAGCATCTATTGCTGGTGATAGGGATTGAAATCCCTGCCTCCAGCAAGAGATTGCTCTGATTGGCTGAGCCAATGCTTGATAAACCAATCACAGCCATTCAATGATGTTATTCAATGAATGGCTGTGATTGGTGCATCAAGCGCTGGCTCTAATTGGCTGAGCAAGCGAGTGAGAACCAATCAGAGCTGGAGGAGAGGTTATCAAACCGTGTTACCAGCAATAGATGATCTGTCTGCACTGACAAGTGCCCAGAAGCCTGCTGGAGCTCCGGAGAGACCCGGGGGGCGCCTGTCTGACGAGTATTGCTTTTTTGTTTTGTTCAGCTTCCTTGGCTGCGTTTCTGCAAACGCCTGTCTGAGGGCGGCCACCTGTACACATGTAACCCTCAGTGCCTGCGGCCACCTGTATACATATAACCCTCAGTGCCTGCGGCCACCTGTATACATGTAACCCTCAGTGCCTGCGGCCACCTGTATAAATGTAACCCTCAGTGCCTGCGGCTACCCGTATAAATGTAACCCTCAGTGCCTGCGGCCACCACATCTTGCTGCAGGTCTCTTGCAGTCACTTGATAGTTTTTGCCCCCCTGCCTCCTGAGGAATCTGGTGGCAGCTGGTAATTACTAACTATTTCTGCCACATTCAGATATTGTACCAATGTCCCTCTAACTCTGAGCTTGCAGACTTCCACCTGTATCTGTAGGAATATTCACCGCCTCTACTATCTATTTGTATCGCTTGCCTTCCTTGTACCAGAAGTGCAGGAAGTCCGCAGCGCTCACTGTGGATTCAAGTGTGCAGAAAAGCAAGAAAATGGGAATACACAGAGTTGGGGCGCATGGATCGGCAGCGTATCTCCACAACCGCACGCCGTGTGAGTGCGCCCCGCGGGAAGTGCTATAGCTATGTGCACACAGTACTGCATGGATCTCCCTGCACCCTCGGCCCGAGCAGCGCTACTGCGCATGCGCGAAGATCCGAAAGCTCTTCCACGGACCAGGGAACTTCGATCTGCGCATATCTGATTAGGGGAGAAGAAAGAAGAAGCGCTATGGTCGGCACCAGGACAGTCGTCAACACAGGTGGGGGGGGGGGGGGGGAGTACATAACTTCTGTATGGCTCATATCCTATTCACGATGTATATTACAAAGTGCATTGATATGGTCATACTGAAGTATACACCTACACTTCTCTCTATGGGACAACCCCTTTAAGTCACTGGGATACAAGGGGTTAAAGACAACAAATGCACAAAGTAACCAATTTCTTCAACTGCATACATAATATGGGAGCTCCGCCCTGTCACATCACATGACCATCAGCACACCGCCATGACAGTGACATCATCACAGGTCCTTCAGTCATCACTTCTTCTCCCTGCTGAGCTCCGCCTCTTATGTACTGATCACATGACAGTGACATCATCACAGGTCCTTCAGTCACCACTTCTCCTCCTCCTCACTGCTGAGCTCCGCCCCTTCATATGTACCCAGATGATATATACACACATATCCAGCACACTGATATCAGAGCTCTGCGTGTGACTCCGGCCGGCAGGTAAGAGACGCCGGAGGGTTTCGCCCGGTTTTCTTGTATTTTTCGGTCTCCCTTCTGTTCGGCCGGCTTCACACGGATGTATTTGCGCACAATATGCAGTGAACAGAATAGATTTTGTGTGAGCCCCCATAATAATAATATTGTTTATTTGTATAGCGCCATCTAATTCCGCAGTGCTTAGAAGTCCATAGAAGTCAGCGGGGAGGATGCGCAGCTGCGAGCGGAGATGCCTGATCCGCTGCAGAAGGAACCCATCCGGGGCTCATTAGATGAATCCACCATTTCCATCGGAGTGTTTGTGTCCCGGGCAGAAAAAGTACCGTGAAATACGCCGATACGAGCGCAGAAGAGCCTCGTTCATAGCGCAGATATGTCTCACTGAGGCATGAGCAATCGCACATCCGCTGGTGTGAAGCCGGCCTTAGTGCAGCATTGCAGTGCAGCCCCCTGTCTGATGCTGATCAGACACCATCTTGGTGTGGTTAAACCGCTCAGAGAAGGTCTTGCGGAGCGCGCAGACACGGTACATGTTTTCAGTACTGCCATAAATTACACAGTAAGCGGCGACGCACACGGGGTGATGAATGTGACGTGTTCTCCGGTCAGACCGTCTTACTGATCTGTCATCGGGCGCGGGGAGGCGCTGCTGGACGCTCGGCGGTATAGTTACCAAGGCAACCGTGTAATGCCCAGCGCAGTATTGCTCCCACTGATTGTAGCGGGGTGTCAGCGCTGTGTGACAGCGCCTGCTGACGGCACGGACACTGAGCCGCGGCGTACCGTTATACCACCGTGTGGGAGGTACATCCCGCCAGCGCCATAAATGTACAGTGCAGGAAGGGGTTAAATACCAGCTGATACAGAATATCCCTCACACAACAATATATCTGCTGGGCTCCTCCTGCTCTATAAGAGGAGGCTGACAGATCGGACATCATGTTCATCGGGACGGGTTCCCTTTACATGTAATGCAGACTTCAGCTGCTGCAGAACCTCTTTTCGTGCACATATTCATCAACATATGGTTGCAGCACACTAGACTGTATACTCACAATGGAGCAGCTTCAGGGCAATGATGCAGAGCTTGCAGTATGACTCTTCATCCAAAACACGTCCAATAAACTACCAGCAAGCAGCATCTGGGCTGTAATCCGTCACAGGAACCACATCTTCTTAACACAAATCCTTCTTTATTGCATGCAACAGCAACGTCTCGAGTGTGTCCCACCAGTCTTTCTCAAGCCAATGAATCAGACGGCACGTGTTCCCTTTACATATGATGCAGAACTCAGCTGCTGCAGAACCTCTTTTCATGCAGAGTTTGAATACATACTGTGTGTCGGGATCTGTGAGATGCCAGAAATAGCGAGTCCATCCCAAAAGCCATTTGCAGATGGCGGCCGTGATGCCCCCAGTATCAGCCACGTGTCGGGGCGTCATTGTCTGCTGGGCGGTTTCCGTAACACTTATACAAGTGAATGGAGAGAGCTGCGTACACGTGTAGCCACCTACCTCTCCATTCATAATCCACATGGATGTGGTGGCCGCGTTGCCAAAAGAGTGGAGGACATTGTTCACCACATAGTTACAGGTCCCAGAGGTGGTACCCACATATATTAGACATTTGTAGCACATACTGTTGATACGGCATACGAGTCCATATTGGGAATACCACTTTAAAGGGCCACTCTGGTGAAAATAACTTTAATTAAACAGATATAGAAATAGTCATGGGCAACTGTAAGAGTGATTAGACACAACAAGTTGTAGTTTCAGCAAAAGGAGAGAGGAATTGAAAGAAGGATGAACAGACATAGTAATTCAACCAAGTCAGAGCCCCCCCCCCCCCCCCCCCCCTACTTTCGCTGGAAAGCTTCTGACTTTGCCTGTAATATTAAACCTGGCCACTGAAGTGAGAGTGGAGCTGTCTGGTTCCTAAAGAAATTAGCTCAGTGCAAAAGCACACTGTTCAGCGGGGATGCTGGACGGCAGACCTTGCTGATCTTCTACTGATGGCCCACCCTGAATATAGGCCCTCAATAGTTTAGAACTGATCAATCCCTTTAATTATGATTACCTTCTATATTCATCTAAATAAGCCAAAGACCATAAGTATACAGTCAGGAGGATGAGCTGTGATCTCCTCTATTATACTTATAATATTATACCCATATACCTATTAAACTAGACCAATATGCGAAGGGAAGTGAAAGGCCAGGTAAAAATATACAGCTAATTAATACATTTGAGAACCTATTAGAAGGGTAATGAAAGAACAAAGACAAAAATTCAGATGGAAAATAGGAGTAAGAGACCCGATCACAAACTAAAATGTTTTTACACAAATGCACAGAGCATGGGAAACAAACAAGGAGAATTGTAGCTCCTAACACAAGAAAAGAAATATGATGTCGTAGGCATCACGGAAACTTGGTGGAATGATACTCATGATTGGAATACAAGGCTTAAAGGATACAACTTATTTATAAGAAACAGACATAAAAAAAGGGGAGGAGGTATTACGTTGTATGTTAGGAAAACGTTCATCTCCACAGAAATTCAAGCTTAAGGTAAAAGTAATGGATCCAACAGATTCTTATCCACTCTTGCTGACAACTTTATCTTCCAAAAGGTAAAAGAGAAAACAAGGGGATCTGCTATCTTGGACATAATTCTTACCAACAGGTAGGAAATGGTTGAGGAAGTTAGGGTGGCTGGGACCTTAGCGATAGCATGATCGCTGCCTTCTATCTTCAGAAAAAGGGAGGAAGGTGGATCCAGGAACCTACAGGCCTGTGAGCCTGACTTCTATACTGGGAAAGATCTTTGAACAAATTATGAAACAACATATAGGCAAGTACTTGGATGAAAAGGGAGTAATTAACCAGAGCCAGCATGGGTTTGTAACAAACAAGTCATACCAGATGAATCTAGTTTCCATCTATGACAGAATCCCCAACTGGGTTGATCAGGGAAATGTGGTGGATATAGTATATCTTGACTTTAATAATGCATTTGACAAAGTATCTCATACCATACTTATTTAAAAAATGACCAAATATGGGATTGACAAGGCAACTGTTGGGTGGATTCACAACTGGCTGAGTGGGGTACCACAAGGTTCTGTCCTAGGCCCAGTGTTGTTCAGCATTTTTATAAATGATCTGGAGGAGGGGATTGATGGGAAACTGATCAAATTTGCAGACGACACAAAGCTAGGAGGGATAGCCAACACTAGGGAAGAAAGAGTATTCAAGAAGATCTAGAAAAGCTTGAACAGTGGGTGGCAACTAACAGAATTGTATTTAACAAGAAGAAATGCAAAGTCCTACATTTGGGCAAGAAAAATGAAAAAAGCACATATAGAATGGGAGGAATTGGGCCAAAAAGCAGCGGCACATGTGAAAAAGACCTGGGTATACTGATAGATCATAGACTGAACATGAGTCAACAATGTGATGCAGCCAAAAGGCAAACACAATTCTGGAATGTATTAAGAGAAGCATAGAGTCTAAGTCATGTGAGGTCATTATCCCCCTCTACTCTTCCTTAGTCAGACCTCATCTGGAATACTGTGTCCAGTTCTGGGCACCCCACTTTAAAAAAAGACATAGACAAACTGGAGCAAGCAGAGAAGAGTTACCAAGATGACGAGCGGTCTGCAAATTATGTCCTATGAGGAACGGTTAAAGGATCTGGGAATGTTTAGCTTGCAAAAAAGAAGTCTGAGAGGAGACTCAATAGCTGTCTAAAAATATCTGAAGGACTGTCACAGTGCAGAGGGATCAGCCCTATTCTCATCTGCACAAGGAAAGACTAGAAGCAATGGGATGAAACTGAAAGGGAGGAGACACAGATTAGATATTAGACAGTGAGAAGGGTGATCAATGAGTGGAACAGGTTACCATGGGAGGTGGTGAGTTCTCCTTCAATGGAAGTGTTCAAACAAAGTCTGGACAGACGTGTTTGGGATGATTTAGTGAATCCTACACTAAGCAGGGGCTTGGACCCAATGATCCTGGAGGTCCCAAGCCTACTATTCTATGATATACCTGTGTGATAGGAGCTCTATTATCATTGTATGATAGGAATGTCAGTGTCCCATACTAGAGTTTCTGTGATAGGAGTCACACAACAGCATCACACAGTATACAGTCAGGAGGATGAGCTGTGATTATCTCTATTATATCTGTGTGACATAAGCTGTGTGATCATCATCAGTAACAGTGATAGAAGTGTCCGTGTCTGCTTCTAGACAGTTTCTGTGGTAGGATTCATGCAACAGCATCACACGGACTGTGAAATTGACTAGAAGCTGAATACATAACCCCAAGTAGATCTTGGCTGGTCGGGACTGAGATCACATGACCATCTGAGGAGAAGGAGGCTGGGAGACTCAGACAGGAAGGAATAACTAACCAAGGTAACACTAGTCCACTTATATACTCTGGGGGATACCTATATAGTAAATGGGAAAAAAATCCACGGAGTGGCCCTTTAAGGGTGTTCAGATTGTAGTACTCAGCATGGATTTCTGCAAGTCTGCGTGTCTAAATCTTGGCATGGAAATAGCATGGAATTTCCGAAAAGTAACAAATCTGTATCAAATGGATTATAGCGCAGATTCTCATTAGTTATAATGGGTGCAGATTTGCAGCGGAACTTGCCCTGGAATGTCTATATCCCCAGCAAAAATCTGCCATCTGTGTGAACATACCCATATGCATGTGACGGCTCTGAGAACCTGCGTCTCTCAATGCTCAGTAAGTGAGGTTCTGTATATCACACATGATGATGTCTCCGTATGATTTAGGGCCTTTTTTTCTCATAAAGGGCCGGCAGCACTAGAACCATCCAGTTCTCTCATGTCCTCATCCAAAATGGTCCTCATGAATGACCCACCGAGGATGGAGAAGGACAGCAATGAGATTACCAAGAGGATATTAAGCTTCACCTTAGAGATCATCTACCTGCTGACCAGAGAGGTAAACGTTTCTGTATTTCTATCATCTTTATTGTATTATGTAACAAGTCAGACTAAGGGAGGAGAAAATCCATTCTAGGAAGTAATAGGAACAATCCAGTGTCCTGTATAACGGCTTCCAGACCTTCCAAGTGAGGGAGAACTAAAGAGCTGAACAGCAGAGAATGTGAAGATGGGCCCCCAATATGGTCAGTTCTCTATGGTGGTAACCAATGACCTAATAGTAATGTTGTAGGAGCAATGAGAATGGTAACTAGGCTCCTTGTAATGAGAAGGAAAGGGCAGCCAGGAACCAGAAGGATCACATGGCCGGAGTTCGGCCTGGTGACTTTGATATTTGCCACTAAGCTGACATCTATATAGACTAATTAAATATTTGTGTCAGGAGGAGAACGCATGGTCCATCTAGTCTCCCTTGTAGACCTCTATACAGTGGGATCACAATCTCTAACTTTCTACTGAGGGATGAATACTGGGTTCATTTCTCTACATGTCTCTCTCCATACACAGGATTACACAATAGTGAAGAAGACATCAGGTGACGGTATGACTCCCAATAGCCATCTCCATGAGTCAGGAGGATGGAGCAGAAGCCAGAGCCCCATCACAGAGGCTCATCCTCACTTACCGATACATGAGCAGAAGATCCTAGAACTCACCAACAAGATCACTGAGCTGCTGACTGGAGAGGTGACACTGCTGGGAATGCTGGGTAATTATACAGTAACAGCACTGGAGGTGTATGGGTAATGACGTTATCATTGTGTGTGTCAGGTTCCTATAAGGTGTCAGGATTTCGCTGTCTATTTCTCCATGGAGGAGTGGGAGTATTTAGAAGAACACAAGGATCTGTACAAGGACGTCATGATGGAGAACCACCAGCCTCCGATATCACAAGGTAAGAAGAGATTTACATATGTAGTGGAGAAAAAAAATATATATTTGTCATATTTTTCAGACTATTAGATGCACTTTTTATCAGAACAAAATGCTGGTAAACGTTTTACACAGAACAATTATCATTAAGTTTATCGCTGGATTGTCCGAAAACTGAATAGCAGTGTGCAAGAAATTTTTTAAAATGTTCATAGCAGAAAGTAGTTGATATGTCTCTATAATATTAAAACCTGCTGATTACACTGGTAACCTTGAATAATAGCGGCACGTCTTATTTTAGTTATGAGTCATTTCGTTTATTTAAGACAACAGTTTGGACATGTCGTAATATTACTTTTCGTCTGTTTTTGGTGAAAAATGATGCTTGGTGTCACGTAGCAACAGGGCGAGGCGAGAGGAAGGCTCTTGGATTGTGGAGTGACTGGTACTCCACTTCCCTAGACACCGGATAAGCAACCATGAGCCACAGACACAATTCTACAGCAATCCGCCTAGCCCTGCGCTGTAAAATCAACCTAGAGGTCCCACCTCTGTCCTCAAACACTCTGCAGTGTTGCCAGCTGGCAGTCCTTAGAATACAGGCTGATTTGTATCCAGCTTTCTCAGACTTGTGCATGCATGCGAAGCAGAAGCTCAAATCGCCTGCCTGAGCCGTTCTAACGCACTCCAGAGCTCTACAATATGCATACAGCTGCCACCACCAATTTCGTAACGGTAAATTGGAACCTGATTTATGAATACAATCTTTTTGGAGTATATGGTTTCGTGTTACACGGACGAGGCTCACTAATTAATTTAACGTTTAATTCTCAAAGAAAAGAGAGGTGCTTATTTACAGAAAAAACACAAAAATGATGTTACAAGATAAATGGCAAGAGACTTACATGTGATATCACAGACCGTAAAATAACAGGGATTAAAAGAAGAGTGTTACCATTCTTTGGTGTGGAGTCGCACCAGAACATCGGACCAGACCTCACGTATGTCCATGTGCAATTCTTTAAACTCACTAGGGTAACTCCCACTCAGTTCCTTCCAGCCCCCAGGGGGGATGGCTTACCTTGGAACACATAATCCCTGGAATATATATTTTCTTCATCTAAGCAAACATCTGAAAACATAAAGAGGATTAAAAGATGTGCATGATGTACTAGTAAGCTAGACAGCAATTCAAAAAAGCTTAATTGTGCTGAATGTACGTCGAAAATTATTTAAGTTGCAACAGTCCCTAGTGGATGGCCTCCGCCAAATGGTAAGGCAGGAGGTGCAAGTTGTCAGAGCCGAACCGATCTCCCAGCCCCAGCTTGGACCTTCTAGGCCAGCAAAAAGGGCCCAAACACAAAGTTACTTATCATCCACATCTGAACCGTCAACAGTGCCCATAATTGTGGACGATGACTATAAAAAATTTTCAAATCAAGACCCTGAAAAACGGATATCGGCAGTTTGCAACACTACGGAAATGGTAGATATCTAACAGCCTAGATCTGTCCAATATGAAACATTTGGGGGTCTTAGGTCTTGGCACAGGAAATGAGAATGAGTCGTCTTATATCAGAAGTGTGGGAAAAAGCTGAGAAAAGGTTTTCTATGTCTAGAGAATTTAAAGATGGACTTTTGTTTGCACCTGACGACATCAAATTATGGAACAAGGTACCAAAGGTGGCATAATTAATCAGAAAAACCTTTCTACCTTTTGAAGACGCGTCACAACTAAAAGAGCCTATGGATAGGAAAGTAGATTCTCTCCTGAAAAGCGCGTGGGAATGCACAGTAAATCTGATGGATACCACGTCGCACTGTCTATGCACCTATGGCTCTCACAATTGGAGTTGCATTTAAAGCAGAAGATCTCTAGAGAAGAATTGTTGCATTGTATCCCACTGCTCAGAAAAGCTACGGGGTTCCTAGCTGATGCATCGGTGGAGTCAGTATGGTTTGCTGCCAGAAACGCGGTACTGGGAAATTCCGCTAGACGCGCTTTGTGGATTAGAGCCTGGCCAAGAGATGCAATCTCTACGACTAAGCTGTGTTCAATAATCGTTCAGGGCAAATATTTATTTGGCCCGGTATTAGATAAAATCCTGGAAAAAGCAGGATAAAAAAAAGCAGTTTGGCCTTTCGCAGACAGTCGTTCCAATTCAGACATCAGAGAGGCAAGTGTAACACAGGTAGGTGGACTGATCCAAAAGGAGGAAATGGTAAGCGTCCACTCTTTCCCCATAGATCCGAAAGCAAAACAAACTACAGGTTGGTTGGGGGTAGGTTACTGCAGTTTGAAGGGAGATGGTCCTAGATTTCGGGAAATCCCTGGGTCCTTAAAGGGGTTGTCCCGCACCGAAACGTTTTTTGTTTTTTTTCAACCCCCCCCCCCCCCCCCCCCCGTTCGACGCGAGACAACCCCGATGCAGGGGTTAAAAAACCACACCGGGTAGTACTTACCCGAATCCCGGCGTCTTCATACTCACCTGCTGAAGATGGCCGCCGGGATCCTGTCTCTCTGTGGACCGCAGGGCTTCTGTGCGGTCCATTGCCGATTCCAGCCTCCTGATTTGGCAGCAAGTGGGTCTATACACTTCTGTATCGTCATATTAATGCACTTTGTAATATACATTGTGCATTAATTATGAGCCATACAGAAGTTATAAAAAGTTTTATACTTACCTGCTTCGTTGCTGGCGTCCTCGTCTCCATGGTGCCGACTAATTTTCGGCCTCCGATGGCCAAATTAGCCGCGCTTGCGCAGTCCGGGTCTTCTGCTGTCTTCAATGGGGCCGCTCGTGCAGAATGCCGGCTCCGTGTAGCTCCGCCCCGTCACGTGCCGATTCCAGCCAATCAGGAGGCTGGAATCGGCAATGGACCGCACAGAAGAGCTGCGGTCCACGGAGGAAGAGGATCCCGGCGGCCATCTTCAGCCGGTAAGTATAGAAGTCACCGGAGCGCGGGGATTAAGGTAAGCGCTGAGCGTTTTTTTTTTTTATGTCCCTGCATTGGGGTTGTCTCGCGCCGAACGGGGGGGGGGTTGAAAAAAAAAATAACCCGTTTCGGCGCGGGACAACCCCTTTAATATCAGCCGCCTATCTGTTACAAAACTTGTGTTGCACAGTGATATCGTTCAGTGTAAACGCTGCTGGGGAATGAACAAGAAATGACAGTTTGTTCGCTTGTCGTTCAGTTCAGGCAGGTATAAAAAAAAAATCAAATGCCGATCGGCCCGTGTAATCAGACAATCGTTAAGCTATAATAGACTGCCTGTCTGCTGTGAATGGAGGCCTGGTGGCCGGAAGCAATTCTCAACCTGTTCCGCCTCCATTCACTAAGGCTACCTACACACGGCCGAGTGTGATATCTCGCCGTGACACTCAGCCCAATATCACGCTCATGCACATGTGATGTGCCGGCAGATGCGAAGTAGCTTCTGGGAAGCAGCGATCCCCTGGTGAGTCTTACAACCGCGTCTGGGGGATCGGCAAGTGTTTCCCATTGAAAACAATAGGCAATGCGATTCGAGGATAAATCACTTATGTATATGAGTCCATTCAAAAGAACGGGGTTCGTATTTATGCGTCTCGCAATGCACAAATCTGATATGAAAGCGGCCTAAGTATTATCACCTATATGTGAAAGGACCAAAGCCGTAATCTTTGTGGCACTTAAGTAGACAACAATTGTCCCATGTAAAAGGACCCTAGAAGACCCCCCCCCCCCCCCCCATATACATTAGACTTTAGTTGTCCAAAACCTGCCGATAACGGTGGGATTGGCAGCCTGACAAGTCTCTAATGTGTCCGGGGCGGCTCAACTCTCCTTTGACTGATTGATGTTGGAGAAAAGAAGAATCGGGGATGTTGATTTTCATAGCCCGATCCTCCTGTTCCCGGAAGATAAGGTGGCATCACAGTTGTCTGGCTGTAGCTTACCTCTAAACACATAAATGTTTGGCTCAGACGAACTTTTGAACAATTGCTCATCAAACAGCCAATTCCTTGCAGGGGGGATCTGGTTAAAAGGGCTGTTGGATGAGCAATTGTTCTTTTGAACAGTTTTTAAATGTGTATGGGCACCTTAATGGTCCGAGTTTATGGTGAATATGGAAGGTAATGATGGTAATCCAATTCTAAGCTGACAAAAAGGATTTTGTCTTAGCTTTCTATTTTTCCCTTTTAGAATAGCATTTTGCCGCGAGGCATACAAAGTGTTCAATTTCCTGTAAGGATCATTACAGATGTGGCAACAGCAAACATACATCTTTTTTTATTCACTATCTTTAGATTTTGTTTTTGCTTTTTTAAATACTTTTATGCCCAGAAAGGACTTCAACCTTCAATCGTATGATTGCTCAGATAAATACACTGCAGTATAGGACTATTGCAGTGCATATCACTTATCATAGCACTCACAGGCCATGGCAGACCTAGACGCTGTTGTCTATCATCCATTGGCCCTCTGGGATCAATATCACAGGATGTAAAGGGGTTAAAAGTGGGAATATAGAAGCTCAGCTTAGACCAGGCTCAGCTCCTGAGCCCACACTATCCAAATGCCGTAAATATACTGCAATTCGCCTAAACTTCCTCCTTGCACTAAGCGGTTAAAGAAACGCAGCATAACTGCCACAATACTGCAATAAGTAGGTCTTTTAGTCAGAACACAAATTTTCATGTTTTCAAAGTGTATGATAACAAATGTGTGCTTCAGCTCTCATACACTCCATATCAGTTACCCCTCTCGGTCCAGTCCTATACAGCTGTCCATGCCCTCCTATGGAGTGTAGTAGTTAACCCTTTGACAGTTTAAGTAAAAAGTACATTAAAATAGTAAAAAAAAAAGTGCTTCTTCTGCCTCCGTTTCTCATCGCCGCTCCATCCTGGGCACTTACCAGCAGCCCGTTACAGATGTGCAGACTTGTTTTTTGCATTTGAAGTGTATGGAGCCTTGAGGCTGCTGTAATCACCAACCCAGAAGTGAGGACTCCAACCCCATGCAGAGTTGGGTCTTCTCCGTAAATTAAAAATAAACTGCGTATCATAAGAGTCATATTTAGAATTCTTTTTACTTTTGGGGGATATTGATATTTGCAATAAAGTAAGCCGTATGTGGTAGGTTTACTTTAAAACCTGCATGAATCGATGCCTCATAAGGCGAAGTACATACAAAGGCCGGAATCACATGAATAGTTTTTGTCTCGGTTTAGAAAATATAAAGAAGCGCTTTTATTTCCAAGCCTTGTCGGATCCAATTCTGCGTTTGTCTCAAACTGCAGCCAAAAGTGTGTTTCTAGCCTGATACAGAGTCTATACATTTTTGGACTTTTGTAATTTTGAAAAAAAAGACTCACAAAATCCTTTTTTCTTAATTCTTACAGATAATTCCCCTGAGAACTCGGAGGGAAACTTCATGTTATCGTGTAATTATAAAGTAGAAGATGAAGATATCGTGCAGCGCTCTTCAGCGGAAGACCTCAGCACCCTTCATGTACATCCACAGCTTGTCAGTACAGATCTGTCATATAATCCCCCTAATCATGAGGATCCTTCTCCTGACCAATCACAGATTGTTACCTCACCTACAACTCACAAAGGGAGTAAAAAGTTTCAATGTGGTGAATGTGGAAAACAGTTTTATGGAAGATCAGGTCTTTTTACACACACAAGAGTGCACACAGGGGAGAAGCCGTACTCTTGTTCCCAATGTGGGAAATGTTTTACATATAGATCATACCTTATTGCACATGAGAGAATTCACACAGGAGAGAAGTCATTTTTATGTTCAGAATGCGGAAAATGTTTTACAAAGAAATCTGATCTTGGAAGACATCAGAGAATTCACACAGGAGAGAGGCCCTTTTCATGTTCAGAATGTGGGAAATGTTTCATCCAAAAATCAAATCTAATGATGCATCAGAGAACTCACACAGGAGAGAGGCCATATTCATGTTCAGAATGTGGGAAATGTTTTACGTTGAAATCAAATCTTTCTAAACATCAGAGACGTCACACATGCGAGAGGCCTTATGTTCATAATGTGGGAAATGTTTTACTACTCATACCAGATATAGGTATTATCAAATAATTCACACAAGGAAGAAGTTGCTTTGCTTTTTATATGTGGAAAATATTTCACAAGGAAACCAAATTCCTATTTGTAATGTAAAAATGCTGCAAAGGGAGTTTTTAACTCATCGGGTTTTACCTTTCATTAGAATAGATGTCAAGGAAACTCAGCCGTCATTAAATATTACAGAAAGCGGCCGTATACTTTCCAATGTACTAATACAAGAGGGCAGGTAGAAGCACCACAACCCCCAGCATGCAGACAACCAGACTGCTATATAGAAGAGCATTACACAGGTGCAGGTCAAGCTTGAGAAAGACCTATTTCTTTGGTCGAAACGTCGCTACATGTGATTTTTATGGAGGAATAAAGTTTTTTTTCTACTTTAAAATTTTGCAACTTGCATTCCTGCTATACTCTCTACTATCTGAAAATTGTGTTGGGTTGTGGTCCGAACCCGTTTGTACAGCATGTATATGGTATGTATACCAGCCCTGCTGAAGTGTGGATTTGCCCATTGTTTTTACTGCTTACCATTTTCTATCTGTATTGGACTTTATCCAATGGATAACGGTGATCATGTAAAGTAAAAAAAAAGCTTAAAAGTTTGTTTCATCTCCCCTCATGAATCATATCTGTGATGGTACATGAAATTACGTACCTAAGGCCCCTAAATTTATCCACAGACCTTACCTCAGCTTCTGCACATGCGCCTGTTGCCAATATGGCGGACGTGGATTGCCAGGGTAATTTAAAATCTCTCTGCTCCTGGCTACCAAAACGTAGCCGAGAGCCAGGAGATTTCACGGCGGGCTGTGGTATGCGGTCTCTGGTCACGTGATCGTTGTTATCCAATGGATAACGACGATCATGTAAAAGTAAAAAAAAAGGTAGTTTCCCCTCCCGGCACATAGCCGATCCGTGAGGGAAGGTGAAATTGCTTGCCTAAGGCCCGTGGCCTTGTCCCATTGCAGGATCTTTATCTGCAGACCTTTCCCCAGCTTCGCCGTATGCGACAGTCGGCAACATAACGGTTGTAAGCGCAGAAGCTGGGGAGGCCCTAGGAAATTTAACATCTCCTTGTTCCTGGCTACTGAAGGTAGCCAAAAGCCTGGAGCAGTGACCGCCGGTCACAGTATGCGGTCCCTGGTCACGTGCTCACCGTTGTTCAATGGATAATGGCGATCATGTAAGAGTAAAAAAAAAAAAGGTTTTAGTGTAATCACCCCTCACCCATGCGATCAGTCAGAGGAGATGAAACTTACCGGAGGCCTCCACATTTGAATCCGGGTGCGATACTCCTCCATGGATCTTCCCTGCATTCTGTGCATGCCCCCGCAGGAGGAACGATGAGCACATGCACAGAAGTCGGGGAGGGCCTGAGAAATTTACATTGTATATGACTACTGGCACCTGCATCATTGCTAAGCAACGTTGTGGGAATTATAAACAAAAAAGGTGTCCTGCACATGACTGTCTGTGTGAGAACGCATTTATGCCACGGCCAGGCTCATATCTTGGATCTGCAAGCAGATTCCACATATGGTCATGTGAGCCCATGTGAAAAAAAACTAAAATTTTTTCACAATTTTCCCAATTCTAGCGCTTTTAATAGAATTTGTGGATATTTATCAGTCTAATTTTACTACCTAAATGAAGTACAATATGTGTTGAAAGAACAATGTCAGAATCGCCTGGATATGCAAAATCTTTACGGAGTTATTCTATGTTACAGTGACATGTCAGATTTCCAAAATTTGGCCGTGGCATTAAGGCGCAAACAGGCTTGTTCATGAAGAGGTTAAATAACACAACTAACATAACCAGTAATTCAAATTTAGCACGAAAATGCCCCTTTTAGGGCCTATTCACATGAACAAGAAGCTCGCGTGAGTTTTGTGCGATGCATTTATAGGGCGCACAAATATGAAATCCATTCTTTTAAGTGGATTGATTCACATAAGCACTTTTTTTTCCCCTCGCAGTGAGGAACATGATCGCAGCATGTTCTATTTTTGGACGTTCCCGCAGAAGCTGTTGCCTATTGTTTCCTATCGGGCCTTAGGAAAAAAAAAGCATGGCACTCGTATGCCATGTGATGTGCATGTGACGGTGATGCGATTTTTTTTTTTTTTTTTTTTCCATTAATGTATATAGAAAACACTTACGATCCTTTCACGCTCATCTGAATGTTCCATTCTGAGCCTTTATCACTGAAGTCTGTTATAATACAAGAATGGGGAACGGTCAATGCCGCTCGTTTCCGTCTGGGGAAAGATCCATTCGACCCATGAATTACGTTTTTCTGCTGCCATAAATGAGCAGGAAAACTGAACCCGCAGCGTCAGTGTGAACAAGTGCTAAAATGTATTTCGACATAAACCAGCTTAACTGCGCTGTCTGAAAAAAAAACTTTTGAGATGTCATAGGGACGTGTCAAAAGTTTTGCTTGCTGGGGGTCTTCGGTTGGGACCCTCACTAATCGCTAGAAGGAGCCAACTGAAGGGCTCAGCCGAGTGCTGTCACTGCTCACTAGCTGGAAATAGGCCCATAGACCTTCTATTGTGCCTGTCTTCAGCAATGACAGAGCTTGGACGAGCACAAAGCGCCAAAACATAGCCAGAGAGCAGACATTTTTACCTTATCGGCCCATGCAAAGCTACCTTAAGTCAGAGAAAATTGCAAAGTTAGTAAGACTGATTCCTAGGGGAGAGAGCATGTTGATAAGTTTGCAATTTTCTCTGACATACTCTGTGGCACTTAGCTGCTCCTATAGCTCCTTGCCTCCGCCTGACCTGCAGCCTCCAATCCCGACATTAGTACACAGAAAAGCGGTGCAGTGCCACCCCTGATCTCTGGGCAGTAAAGAGCTGCTCTTGTTATGACCTGTGTTAAAGATAATGCATAGCTAGATACCGGCTTCTGACTGCGTTCCGGAGGACTTTAGCCCAATCATCACAGCAATGTCCTCCAGTGTACTGATATACTTGGGTTTGCATGCTGCAGTCATCTTCTACACATCCCACCAAAGATGTTCTATGAGGGTGCAAGTCAGATAATCTGACACCAAGCCTTGGTGGACTTTGTGGTTTAGATGGGCCAATGACGTCCAAGCCTTAGCTTTTTTCACAAAGGCATGATATTTTCACCTCGGAGTTTGATACTTGATTGAATCCATCTAGCCCTCCACATGTTGCAGGTTTCTAGGGTCAGAGGAAGCAAAGCAGCCCCAGAGCATCACCAAGCCACCGCCAGGCTTCACTGTAGCTTCACAGAGCCAGTGCCAGGCTTTACTGTAGCATCACGGAGCTAGTGCCAGGCTTCACTGTAGCATCACAGAGCCAGTGCCAGGCTTCACTTTAGCATCGCAGAGCCAGTGCCAGGCTTCACTTTAGCATCACGGAGCCAGTGCCAGGCTTCACTGTAGCATCACAGAGCCACTGCCAGGCTTCACTGTAGCCTCACCGAACCACCGCCAGGTTTCACTGTAGCATCAGAGAGCCAGTGCCAGGCTTCACTGTAGCATCACGGAACCAGTGCCAGGCTTCACTTTAGCATCACGGAGCCAGTGCCAGGCTTCACTTTAGCATCACGGAGCCAGTGCCAGGCTTCACTTTAGCATCACGGAGCCAGTGCCAGGATTCACTGTAGCATCACGGAGCCACCGCCAGGCTTCACTGTAGCCTCACCGAGCCACCGCCAGGTTTCACTGTAGCATCACGGAGCCAGTGCCAGGTTTCACTGTAGCATCACGGAGCCAGTGCCAGGTTTCACTTTAGCATCACGGAGCCAGTGCCAGGCTTCACTGTAGCATCCCGGAGCCAGTGCCAGGCTTCACTGTAGCTTCACCGAGCCACCCCCAGGCTTCACTGTAGCATGACGGAGCCACTGCCCGGCTTCACTATAGCATTATTGAGCCACTGCAAGGCTTCACTATAGCATCACCGAGCCACTGCCAGGCTTCACTATAACATCACGGAGCCACTGCAAGGCTTCACGGTAGCATCACCGAGCAACTGCAAAGCTTCACTGTAGCATCACCGAGCAACTGCAAGGCTTCACTGTAGCATCACGAGCCACTGCCATGCTTCACTATAGCATCACTGAGCCACTGAAAATGGTCCACAATTTGGGGTTAAATTTTTTTTCAAGAGCCCGAAAATCACCCATTTAATTGAATGCATTGGAATCCAATGCTTTTCGGACGTTTTATCGCAGCTAAATAGCCACATAAAAATCTCGTGTGAATAAGGTCGTGCTGTGCAAAATGTAAACCTCAGTGCCTGCGGCCACCAATCTTGCTGCAGGTCTTTTGCAGTTACTTGACAGTTGTTGCCCACCTACCTCTTCAGGAATCTGGTGGCAGCTGGTAATTACTAACTATTTCTGCCACATTCCAGATATTGTACCAATGCTCCTTTAAAGGAGATGTCTCGAGGAAGCAGTTAATTTTTTTTTTTGCCCAGTCCCCCCCATTAAACATACATTACAAAGCCCCCCTGTAAATGACATTTCTAGCTGGTTCGTACTTACCGTTCCAGCGTTTCAGCAAGTTATAAAAGTTTCCTCAAGATGGCCGCCGGCTCTTTCCCAGTCGCTCGCTGCAGCCCGACGTGCGCGCTCCCGAGACGCCGCCAGCTGTGTCTCCATGGCAACCGGACGCATCGCAGCCGCCGACCAGACGCCCCGCAGCCGCCGACCAGACAGCAGGTAACCGGCGCTAGCCCCCGGCTCCCCAGCGCTAGCTCCCCCGGCGCAGCGACAGCCCCCCCCATCGCAGCGACAGCCCCCCCGGCCTAGCGCTAGCTCCCCCGGCGCAGCGACAGCCCCCCCGGCCTAGCGCTAGCTCCCCCGGCCTAGCGACAGCCCCCCCAGCCTAGCGCTAGCTCCCCCGGCGCAGCGACAGCCCCCCCGGCCTAGCGACAGCCCCCCCATCGCAGCGACAGCCCCCCCGGCCTAGCGCTAGCTCCCCCGGCGCAGCGGCAGCCCCCCCGGCGCAGCGGCAGCCCCCCCCCCGGCGCAGCCCGGCGCAGCGGCAGCCCCCCCCCGACCCATCACTTACCTGGGAGGCTTCTCGGGGCTGCTGGGCTGGGCTGGGCTGGTCTTCTCCGCTGGGCAGCTCCAGTTTCTGCACCTTCCTCTAACAGAGGATGGTGCAGAATGGCCGCTTCAGCGCGCTCCCGAGCAGTGACAGCTCGTCTGCGCATGCGCAGAAGAGCTGTAGCGGGGAGCACACTGAAGCGGCTCGTGCTGAATGGAGAAGACCGGACTGCGCAAGCGCGTCTAAAAAAGCAAGCTGCCAGCGAATTTAGACGGAACCATGGAGACGAGGACGCTAGCAACGGAGCAGGTAAGTGGAATAACTTCTGTATGGCTCATATTTAATGCACAATGTACATTACAAAGTGCATTAATATGGCCATACGGAAGTGTATAACCCCACTTGGTTTCGCGAGACCACCCCTTTAACTCTGAGCTTGCAGAATTCCAACTGTATCTGTAGAAATATTCACTGACTTACTCAGCCAATAAAGCCCCTAGCCAGCCCAGGTATTTGATGTGTTTTATTTCAAGGACACGTGCTGCAACTAATGGAGTCCTTAATTAGTTGTTTCAGGTGTGTTTGAGACAACTGATTAGCATACATGTGCATCGCTAGTTCCTTTGCTGTCATGTAACCTGTTAATACAGCAGATATATTGTTGACTCACTCAAGAGAATCATTCAGTCTTTCACGTTCACTGGTGAACTACCTACATGTTAGTTACACGTTCACCTTATAGGTGACTGAGAGGGACTGAAAGAGCGCAGTTTAACCCCTTGAGTGGCACGCCCGGAAATTTTCCGGGACGAGCTCCACTGCTCATAGTGACATAGCCCGGAAGATTTCCGGGCTATGTATCACTATGGGAGCTGCAGAGCACAATGCCACAAGCTGTGACAGTGTGCTCTGCCTGCACAGACCCACACAGAGCAGTGCAAGGGCTTTGAAAAACCAGCAGAAGATATTGCCGATATGTCGGCAATCTCCTGCTTTGTTTACAGGTTGCCATAGAGACCATCGGCTTGTCAGAAGCAAGCTGATGGTCTCTGTGGCAGGGAGAGCTTGGTGCTTGGCTGTGAGAGGACAGCTAGGTACCTGCTCTTACAGCAGAGATCAGAGAAAACCTCCGATCTCTGCTGTGTTAACCCTTTACATGCTGCAGTCTATGTGACTGCAGCATGTAAAGGGCTGTCACTGCAGCATGTAAAGGGCTGTCACCATCGGACCCCTGGAATGTGATCAGGGGTCCTGATGGGTCCCTGTGGAAGTCCCCTAAAGGGACAAAAAAAAAAAGGTAAAAAATTATTAAAAAAATAATAAAAACACTTGTCTCCCTTTACTTTGTAAAAAATCAAAAATACAATCACACATGTGGTATCCATGCGTCGTAATGACCCAGAGAAGGAAGTTAATACATTATTTAACCCCTTAATGACATGGCCCCTTTTTTTCTTTTTTCCCCATTTCTTTTTTTCCTCCCCCCTGTTTAAAAAAATCACAACTTGTCCCGCAAAAAACAAGCCCTTATATGGCCATGTCAATGGAAAAATGAAAAAGTTATGGCTCTTGAGACACAACTGCAAAATTAGTTGAAATTCAATGATTAGACGATTTTAAAAAACCTGCCCTGGTGGGCACGACAGGGTGGTAGGAAACCCGCCACTCAAGGGGTTAAACGATAAGCGAACGAGCCAACGATGATATTTATGCCTGTGTAACATGAACGAGAAATGAAGAAAATATGCAGCGCTCACTTTCTGTTTACATGTGCAGAAAACAATGCAAGAAAATGAGAATACACACCAGGCACATAAATACGCAGCGTATCTACACAATCGCACGCCGTGTGAGTGAGCCCTGAGGCGACAGGGGTGCAAAAGACAGAGTTCTATAACTATGGGCACACAGTACTGCTGATATTTCCCTGCATCGGGGTGGCATCAGCTTCAGGGAAAATCTCAGCAAGACATTTAGGGATAATATTAAATTATTGGGCTGGAAGGGGTTAAAGACAACAAATCCATCAAGTCTTCCATTTCTTCTACTCCATACTGTGACTGTTCTCAGCAAGAGAAACCAGGAGACATTAGAAGATATGTAAGGTGAAGATCTGGTAAGTAGACAGACAGAGGAGGAATAGATAAATATAGATTTTTTTTTCTTGTTAATAACAGAACCACTTTAATTAGTCCACTGATAAGGGATGTGAAAGTTTTATGGTCTCTGAATTAGTGTTAGGGAGTCACCAGGTCTGCATGTTATCTCTGCTATAGATTTCTCATAATCTCCAATGATGCATGAAGCCCCCTCTGAGGTTCATTCTGTTCTTGAAAGTATCAAACATGGTTATAAACCTGTGCTCCCAAATTATTCTATGATGTTCTGATTTGAAGTTGCCTTTTAGTATAGTAACCTTCATAGTTTGTATGTTGTGTCCTTGACTAGACAACTGCCCCACCACAGGTAATTCTGTCTTTCTTTGTGTGGTGATGAGATCTCATCCAGCCATAGGTTCCCACTCCTCGATGATGCCATCCTGGCCATGATGGATGTTGAGTCCTTATATTCTACCATCCCACAGGCACACCTTTAGCCCAATGGGGTTGCCCCTGAATCGGTGTTACAGCTCACAAGATTCTTCCTCACACACAATTATTTCTCCTTTGACAAAGAGACATTCCTGCCGCTCAGCGGCACCACCATGGGCAGCAAGATGGGCAGTAAGATGGGCAGTTAGATGCTGGCTGTAACATCATGTATTATTGTTGGCCATTAGAAGGTCTCCGATCTACAAGATTACTTGGTTTCTCTTACTGAGAACAATCACATTTTGCTCTACTGGTGACACCGTAACAAACTTGTTTCTTTCTACTCTATACTTAACATCGGAGCTCACCCCTGTCACATCACATGACCATCAGCACACCACCGTGACAGTGACGTCATCACAGGTCTTTTAGCCACCACTTATCATCCTCTCCCTGCTGAGCTCCGCCCCTTATATACTGATCACATGATGGTGACATCATCACAGGTCCTTCAGCCACCACTTCTCCTCCTACCTGCTGAACTCTGCCCTTAGTGATCACATGATGGTGATGTCATCACAGGTTCCATTGCAGTGTTGCAGGTCCTGGTACTTGCTGCTGTCTCTGTTATCAGCCAGAGGATATATATACACTGATATCAGATGTATTCACACCTGACGGTTGCTGCTTTGTATTACAGTATAAGAGCTCTGCGTGTGATTCCGGACGGCAGGTAAGAGGCGCCGGAGGGGTTTTGCACGGTTTTCTTACACTTTTTTTGGTCTTATTTTGGCCGATATGTGGTGGCCCGAATGGGTCCTACAAAAGCGCCTTGCCCTTAAATAGCGGCACTCAGTTCATGTATAACCAGCAGGGGTTAACCACTACTTAATTTGCCCTACGACAGAGATATTAATAATCTGCCAGGTGGACAGATGATTCTCATTGGTTGCTGGCAGATTAAACTCTGATTGGCTGCAAGCCAGTGGAGTGACAGTTGGGAGGCTGTTGATGATGCGGGTCTGGGGAGTGAAGAGAGCAGAGGAGTTGTGTCGTAGTTGGGCCTCGTTCACACAAGCGACATGGCATCACTGCAAGAAACTCGCAGCGATCTCCCATTGCTGGTCTGTGTGATATGACTGCGGTTTCTTGCAGTGATACCGCAACTTTGTAGAGCAACTTTGTAGCACCGCATGGGAGGATTTTCGGGGGGGGGGGGGGGGGGGCTTGAAATATAAGGCCTACCCCGAAAATAAACCGTAGCTGAAGGAAAAAAATAAAAAAATATGTATACATCACCTCTCCCTCTCTCTTGGTTCAGTCACAGTCACTCATGCAGCGCTGGCTAAGTGTCAACCAATCACAGCCAAGGCTTCCAGGAGGCGGGGATTTTTCAATCCCCGGCCAGAAGATGATGAAGAGAAACCGTGCCGGGCCCCGGAGAGAAGCTGCTGCGGCGTCAGAGAGCGCTTGTAAGGAGATGTACGTGTATTTTTTTATTTTTCCTGCAGCCAGGGCTTCGATTATAGCTTTGACAGTAGGATTTCCTACGGTCAAAGTTGCACACACCGCACAAAAATGCGATTTTTCGTGCGATGCGACAGAGAAGGCTCCATAGGGAAACATGGGCTACAAAACCTCACGAGCCGCGGGCATATCGCCGGACCCAAAAGGTTTTTGTGTTGGGTTGTTGCATGCTACAAAACATTGCATGTGTGAAGGAACCCATAGGAAAGCGTGGGCTTCACATAAATATGATTTGTAGCATTGTGGCAACGCGATAAAATCTTTGTCGCCTATGTGAATGAGGCCTTACAGTGAGAAGATCGTCAGTCAGTGCTATTCCAGTCAGATCACAACAGTTAAGTGCGCAGAGAATTTGTCAGTAAGTTGACTGGTAAACAAGTGAACCATATAGATAGTCAGTGTGATCATGTGTTTGGTTTAGAGGAGTTAGTCAGACAAGTGAAAGAGTTGGATAGTGAAAATCTTCAGGCGTCCATCAGAGAGAGAGAGGGTCAGTGTTAAAGCCCATTTAGACACCGATTATCGCGCAAAAGCCGTCTTTTGAGTAATAATCGTTGTGTGAAACTGCACTGACACCGTGTAGTTTTCGTTAACCAGTCGCTGATCGTTGTCGTTTAGCGTGCTGAAAGACAACGATCAGCCTTATCAGGGATTTACAGCGGGATATAGCTGACACTAATGTTTTAGCTGTATCCTGCACCCTGAAGACAGGCAGGGTATGAAGAACACAGCTGTCCAGTGGGGAACAGCTGGCCCCGCTTGTCTTCTGCATCCATCGCTCGGAGCGCAAGGTGATCGCTCAACGTTTCAGCGATCACCTTGCACTGTAAATAGACACAACGATTATTACTCAAAAGTCGCTCAAAAGACATCTTTTGAGCGATAATCATTGTCTAAATGGGCCTTTAGTGTGTATAGAGAGAGAGTTAGGATGACCAGGAGAAGAAAGATCCTTGTCAGCATTGCAGTAAGGGAGCTGCTGGAAGCTACTGGAAGAGAGGGGGTGGAACAGGGGCAGAGCTACGTCCGGTAACTTAGTTCCGCCCCCTCCCATTGCAAATAGTGGCCAGGGGCAGAGAGGGGGTGGAGAGGAGGCGGGAGCTCAGTGCACTGCTCCCGGCTCTTCCAGCCCCCCCCCCCCCTGCAGAGAGGGACGCCGTATATCGGTTGGGCATGAAAGCCCAGCCGATATACGGTCGTCTGAATGCAGCCTCAATGAAAGGCTTGTATGTGTACACTGATATATGATCACTTCCAACATCAACAAAGCAATGGGGAAAAAGTTGTTAAGTTTTTGTTTCTGAAGCCCTTGTTCTTGTGATTTCTTAATTGCATCACATTTCACATTCTTGCGCTAACGTAGCACTGGCGTCACGATTTACTCATAAAATAAATAAAATCTCAATTACGCCGTGAAAAGTTGCTCAGTTGCAGATGACAGGGAATTGCTTCAGAGCACCTAAGCAGCCACCTCTTGCAGATAGAACATGCCTGTCCTACTAATCTGCCATCAGGCACAGGGAAGGGCGGCGTTATAGTTACCAAGGCAACCGTGTAATGCCCAGCAAGCATTGATCCCAGTGATTGTAGCGTGTTGTCAGCGCTATGTGACAGCGCCTGCTGACAGCACGGACACTGAGCCGCGGAGTACCGTTACACCACCGTGTGGGAGGTGCGTCCCGCCAGCCCCATAAATGTACAGTGCAGGAAGTGGTTAAATACCAGTTGATACAGAATATCCCCCACACAACAATATATCTGCTGGGCTCCTCCTGCTCTATAAGAGGAGGCTGACAGATCGGACACCATGCTCATCAGGACATGTTCCCTTTGCATTCATAATCCCCCTCGATGTGGTGGTCGCTGCACCAAAAGGGTGGAGGACCCCCGTTCTTCACATAGTGTGATAATGCAGTAGCAATAGTAGCCTGTAGGGGCCCTCTGAGCGCAAACTCGGGGTCCTTGAAGCTGGTGGAGCTTAGGTCCATTGAGGCCTGTGGGGCCTGGGGTCTATGTAGACCTGGTGCTGGTCTGTGAGGAACCTGGAATCATGGAGCGGACAGGGGGTAGTCGGCCACCTGGGGGCGAAGTCACCTTCCTGGAAGGTCCGCTGAAAAAGCGGTACGCGTTTCTGTGTGCACTGTCACGTACAACAGTGAGAAGTTGCATATGATATGCCGGACTGTGTGTGAGCTGAACATGTATGCAATGCTGAAATAAAAGCTGGAGGAACCAGCATTTGGACTTTACCTGATGTTTCTGGACATCATTGCAGTGCTGCCACCCCTGGGCAGGGGAAAGAAAGCTGGAGATCCCGGGCAAATAACCCCCACCAGCCACATATGGTGGAGGATGTGCTGGCGGAAGGGCACACAAAGCTGCAGAGAGTGTACAGAGGACGTCTGCTGTGAGCTGTGTTGCTGGAGGCATTTAAAGAGCCAGGAGGCTGAAAGTCTGGTTGCCGTGCGGCGACTAAAAGCTATTGGAACAGCGCTTGAAGGGCCAGGAGGACAAGAATTGCAGTTGCCATTGGCAGAGGATGTCAACAGCGGGAGGCTGTTGACAGGAAACCTGTTGACTGTGTCTGGAGGTGTGACAAAATGGACAGTTGTGCACAAGAGAGTCCAGGAGTCCAGTGCAAGCAAAGTTGGAGATGAGAACCTGCAAGCCAATAGTGGGTGGGATCCCACTGTCAGTGGACTTGGATCCACAGCAGGACAGGTCAGCAGTTATGCCGGACATTTTGCCATTCCTTCATTGCTGTCCAGAGACTGATGAGATGGTGAGTCTAATCTTTGAGACTCCATATGATAAAGTGACATGTGTCTTGACAAAATGTAAGAGATTGCAAGTGGAGTTTGTATTGGCCACGGACGCTCCCCATTTTTTTCTGACTGTGCGAGGGAAAGGATCCAGTACAGGCTCATACAAAAACTGCAAGTGTTCAAGAACTGTCATCTGTGGGTCCAGAGGAGCGTCAAGTCAGGGGAATGGGGAAAGCAAGGTCTGATGAAAGGGGGCAATATGGACTGGAACATTCTCATAATGTGGCTTTCTTGCAGGATGGTGAACATGATTATGCAAAGTCATATGAAATGCATAATGTCTTTGCCACGTAGCAGCAGGATGAGGAGAAGAAGGAAGGCTCTTAGATTGGGGGGTGACTGGTACTCCACTTCCTGAGACACCGGACGGGCGACCATGAGCCACAGCCACAACTCTACAGCAATCCGCCTAGCCCAGTGATGTAAACCAATTTGTCCTACACTGGACAAGAGGAGAGAGGGGAAGGGATGATACCTAGAGGTCCCACCTCTGTCCTCAAACACTCTGCAGTATTGCAAGCTGGCAGTCGTTTGAATACAGGCTGATTTGTATCTAGCGTTCTCAGACTTCTGCACGCATGTGAAGCAGAAGCTCAAATTACCCACCTGATCCGGTCTAACGCACCCCAGAGCTCTACAATATGCATACAGCTGCCACCACCAGTTTCGTAACAGTAAATTGGAACCTGATTTATGAATACAATCTTTTTGGAGTATATGGTTTCGTGTTACACGGACGAGGCTCACTAATTAATTTAACGCTTAATTCTCAAAGAAAAGAGAGGTGCTTATTTACAGAAAAATACAAAAATGATGTTACAAGATAATCGGCAAGAGACTTACATGTGATATCACAGACAGTAAAATAACAGGGATTAAAAGAAGAGCGTTACCATTCTTTGGTGTGGAGTCGCGCCAGAACATCGGACCAGACCTCACGTATGTGACCTCCAAGGAGCTGACCCCGAGCACGTCAGTGTGCGTGTTTTTTTTCCTCTCACCGGGGTAACTCTCATTCAGTTTCTTCATAACTGTGTAGGTGTGACCCACCATGAAAATTAGATGACGATGTTTCCTCCTATGATTTTACGAGCGTTTTTAGCGCACACGTGAGTAGTTTTGGATGCATCTGGTCCAAGAGATGCAATTCTCGGTTCATTAGCATCGTGCCAATATGGGAGTCCCTGCATCTTATTCACGGTGATGCGACATTTCACAAAATATCCTTGTCAGCGAGCTGCGACGTACAGATCTTTCAGAATTTCTAAATTATGTTTTTTCTTTGTCTTGAAGGCTCGTCCTTTTGTCAACTTTGCCTCCAAAAGTTATCAGGTCTGGCTTTTGGCCTTTGGTAAATGGGGGCGAAGAAGTTGCCAGTCTTTATCAACTAATATAAACAGTTTCTGCTCTGGCTTCAGAGGGGCTGTAGGACATCAGAGACCCCCTGGGGGGGGAGTGTAACAACCTTTGCTGAAGCCTACTTCAAAGGTATTTCAGCACTCAGCTTTTCTGGGTACTGAAAAGCATCCAACTCCTTCACCTACAGCTACACATCAGTGTTGACACACCACATGGGACTAAGGTCCCACCTCACAATCTTTGTTGCAGGTCAGGGCAGGGAATGTGACCTTCTGTGTGGGGGATTGTGCAATGTTTTCTGTGTATAGTAATGTTCCCCAGATAAAGTCAGCGTGAAAAGGTTGCTATAGGGGGTGCAGCCAACGCCCGTGGGGAATTTGGTACAAATATGCCTTTAGACAGAGAGGGGACAGATAGTACTAAAGGTGCAAAGAAGGGAAAAGGGCTGCTTCTAGAGAGTTAGAAGAGGTAGGCAGTGTGGACCCTGAGGTCCAAAGTCAGAACGAAAGTGAAAAATTGCAAATGGACCCCACAAGAATGGAGAAGCTGCTGAAACAGTTGGTTCAGAGCAAAGCCCAGGAGCAGAAGACAAAGCTGTTCCTAATTAAGCAGATGGCTGCACTGACATGGTCAGGGCTCTTTTCCACCAGCACATAAACAGCGATGACATTTTTACGTTTTCACGCTTGCTCCGCATAAGTGCCTGAATAGGCGTTTTTCCGCGTTCATGGCCAGCATTTTCTCACCCATTCACACGACCATGAGCGTCGTTTTTAGTGAGAAAATACGTCGCACCCCGGAAAATCCTAGCTCTGCTAAAATCCTCGGGATGCCTTCCAATGCCTATATAGAAGCACCTGTAAGTTTTTCGCAG
This sequence comes from Eleutherodactylus coqui, assembly GCA_035609135.1. Taxonomy (NCBI): domain Eukaryota; kingdom Metazoa; phylum Chordata; class Amphibia; order Anura; family Eleutherodactylidae; genus Eleutherodactylus; species Eleutherodactylus coqui. Next base: position 42,916,277 of record CM069405.1, on the reverse strand, counting down.
CGTTGCAAACTGCAAAAATGCCTCCCCCTCCCTTCTCTTTCCCTGCTCCCATCGGAGTCTATAGGATCTGCCAGCATATATTGGCCAAAACATAGTTCCAGAAACATAGTTCCAGCCCGTGTGACTGGCTGCATTGGAAACCAATGCTTCACATGGGTATCGTATATGCGCCCGGGTGTGAAAACACGCCGTATATGCGCCCATGGGAATAAAGCCTCAGATTGTTGAAATAGACCAGCATTTGGACTTTACCTGATGTTTCTGCACGTCATTGGGGTGCTGCCAACCCCTGGGCAGGGGAAAGTAAGCAAGAGATCCCAGGCAAGTAACCCTCACTTTCCACAATAGGTACAAGTCCCAGAGGTGGTACCTACATCTATTAGACATTTGTAGCACATACCGTGGATATGGCATACATGTCCATGTTGGGAATACCACTTTAAAGGGACACTCTGGTGAAAACATATTTTTCCATCCCTGCCTCCTCACCTGATTGTGGGGGTCCCTGCCCCCTCACTCTGGAGGTCTCCCCTATGTACTGCAGCCACCTGCCTGATGCTTATCGGGCACCATCTTGATGGTGAGATTTTTTTGTACTTTGTCAGCACATCAGGCTATACCATTTCTGTCTGCTGAGTGGACAGTTAAAAGGGTTTGTCCAGTAGTAAAGTATTAATGGCGTATTGACAGGAAAGGCCAACATTAGTGGATCAGCGGGGGTCCGCTGCACAGAAGCCTTTTTGAAAAGTTGTTTGCACTCATGCACTGAGCTGATTACTGCTGGAAGCTGATAGCTCTGTCGCCACTGCAGTGGCCAGGCTTGGTATTACAGGCAAAGTTCCCGTTGAATGAGATTGCGAACGTTGGCTGTAGGAATCACTGAAAAAGGTCCTTATTAAAATTTAACTTTTATTAAACAGATATACAAATAATAGTCATGGGCAACTGTAACACAGCAAACCATATGTTAATATCCACAATATCCAGACATGTTATAGGTAAGAGATGACCCCACCTGGGTGATCTAGGAGTGATTAGACTCAATAGGTCATAATCTCGGCAAGTGGAGAGAGGACTTGAAAGAAGGATGAACAGACCTAGTAGTCTGGCCTAGTCAGTTACGCCCCCTCACCCCCAAAATCAGCTAAAAAGCTGCTGGCTTTGCCTGTAATACCAACCCTGGCAACTGCAGTGAAAATGGAGCTGTCTAGTTCCTAAAGAAAAAAGCTCAGTGCACAAGAGCACTGCTCCAGTGAACAGCTGATTAGCGGGGATGCTGGACAGCAGACCCTTGCTGATCTTCTATTGATCGCCCATCCTGAATATAGGCCCTCAAAAGTTTAGAAGTGGGCAATCCCTGTTAATTATCATTACCTTCTATATTCATCTAAATAAGCCACGGACCATAAGTATACATTCAGGAGGATGAGCTGTGATCTCCTCTATTATACCTATGTGCCAGGAGCTGTGTTCACCATCAGTAACCGTGATAGGTATGTCAGTGTCCCCTTCTAGTCAGTTTCTGTGGCAGCATTCATGTAAGAGCATCACACAGACTGTGAAACTGACTAGAAGCTGAATACATAACCCCAAGTAGATCTTGGCTGGTGAGATCACATGACCATCTGGGGAGAAGGAGGCTGGGAGACTGAGACAGGAAGGAATAACTAACCAAGGTAACACTAGCCCACTTATATATACTGGGGGATACCTACATAGTGAATGGCAAAAAAAATCCCCAGAGTGGCCCTTTAAGGGTGTTCGAATCGCAGAATTCAACATGGATTTTTCCACATGGATACCGTGAACTGTGTAAATCTGTGCATGGAAATAGCATGGAACCCACCAACAGCGACACGCAACTTTCATTTTTTTTTCTGCATGGGGATTTCAAGTCTGCATATGGAAAAATTCTGTATCATACATATTATAGAACAGATTCTCACTGATTATAATGGGATGGAATATCAGTATCTACAGCAAAAATCTGCCGTCTGTGTGAACATACCCATATACATGCGGCTCTGAGAACGTGTGTCTCTCAATGCTCAGTAAGTGAGGTTCTGTATATCACACATGATGATGTCTCCTGTATGATTTAGGGTCTTTTTTCTCATAAAGGGCCGGCAGCACTAGAACCCTCCAGTTCCTCCAGTTCTCTCATGTCCTCATCCAAAATGGTCCTCATGAATGACCCACTGAGGCTGGAGAAGACCAGCAATGAGATTACCAAGAGAATATTAAACTTCACCTTAGAGATCATCTACCTGCTGACCGGAGAGGTAAGCTTTCTATATTTGTATCAACTTTATTGTATTATGTAACAAGTCAGACTAAGGCCGCCTGCAGACGAGCGGGTCGGATCCGGCAGCGAGAATTCTCGCCACGCGATCCGACCCAAGCGCCTGCAGAGACGAGCGCGTACTCACCCGCGCCTGGCGGCCACGGCTCTTTCATGTGCCGGCTGCCGCGCAGCCGGCGCATGCGCAGACCGGAGGCGGCGGCCGGGTGAGTGCGTGCCCTGCAGAAAATTAGAACATTAGAGATTTCGCGCGGCCAAACCGCGGCCGTCTGCATAGGAGTGCGTATTTTAATGCACTCCTATGCAAACTTTCAGCGGCGGAAATCCCGCGGGAAATCCCGCGGCGGGATTTCCGCTCGTCTGCAGGCGGCCTAAGAGAAGAGAAAATACATTATACAAAGTAATAGGAACAATCCAGTGTCCTGTATAACGGCTTCCAGACCTTCCAAGTGAGGATGAACTAAAGAAGTGAACAGCAGAAAATGTGAAGATCGGCCACCAATATGGTCAGTTCTGTATGGTGGGAACCAATGAGCTAATAGTAATGTTGTAGGAGCAATGAGAATGGTAAGTAGGCTCCTTGTAATGAGGAGGAAAGGGCAGCCAGGAACCAGCAGGATCACATAGACTGAGCTCAGCCTTGAGACTTTGATATTTGCCACTAAGTTGACATCTAATTAGACATGGTAAATATTGGAATTGGGAGGAGAACACATGGTCCATCTAGTGTCCCTTATAGACCTCTGTACAGCAGGATCACATTCTATCACTTTCCACTGTGGGATGAATACTGGGTTCAATCCTCTGTCTCTCTCCATACTCAGGATTACACAATAGTGAAGAAGGCATCGGGTGACGATACGACTCCCAACAGCCATCTCCATGAGACAGGAGGATGGAGCAGGAGCCAGAGCCCCATCACAGAGGCTCCTCCTCACTTACCAATACATGAGCAGAAGATCCTAGAACTCACCAACAAGATCACTGAGCTGCTGACTGGAGAGGTGACCCTGCTGGGAATGCTGGGTAATTATACAGTAACAGCACTAGAGGAGTCTGGGTAATGACGGTATCATTGTGTTGTCAGGTTCCTATAAGGTGTCAGGATGTCGCTGTCTATTTCTCCATGGAGGAGTGGGAGTATTTAGAAGAACACAAGGATCTGCACGAGGACGTCAAGATGGAGAACCACCAGCCTCTTACATCACAGGGTAAGAAGAGAGTTACATATGTGGTGGAGAAAAAAAAAATATTTGTCATATTTTTCAGGCTATTTGATACACATTTTATCAGAAAAAATGCTGGTAACTGTTTGTGTCTAAGGGGGCTTGTACACAGAACAATTATCATTAAGGTTATAGCTGGATTGTGCGAAACTGAACAATCATCATTCAGTGTAAACGTGCCGGTGAATGAACGAAGAACGGCAACTTGTTCACTTGTTGTTCAGTTTCTACAAGCCTAAAATTCAAAGGCGATTTGGCCCGTGTAATCTGACAATTGTTCATCTATGAAAGACTCCGTGCTTGCTGTGAATGGCGGTCGAAAGCGATCCCCAGCCGGCGGATGCAAGGCGTTTTTCTGTCAAACGCCTCCCATCACTTCTGGGTTGCAGTGATCCCCTGGTGCGGCTTACAGCCGGGTAGGGGAATCGGCAAGTGTTTCCCATTAAAAATAATGGGCGATGTGTTCCAACGAAAAATCACGCATGTATATGACTCCATTCAAAAGAACGGGCTTCATATTTATGCCAGATTTATGCGTCTCGCAATGCACAAATCTCGCACGATTTTCTCGGTCGTGTGAAAACGGCCTAAGTAATTATCACTTCTGTGTAAAAGAACAGAAGCCATAACCTTTGGGGCACTTAGCTGGACAACAATTGTCCCATGTAAAGAGATTCTAGAAGCCCGCCCCATACATTAGACTTTAGTTGTCCAAAACCTGCTGATAACGGTGGGTTTGGCAGCCGGACAAGTCTCTAGTGTGTCCGGGGTGGCTCAAGCTTCATTTGGCATATGATGTTGAAGAAAAGAAGAATCGGGGATGTTATTTTCATAGCCGGATCCTCCTTTTCCCCGGGAAATAAGGCAGCGTTAGAGTTGTTTGCAGCTTACCTCTCTTAACACATGAATGTTTTTCCTTTCTCAATATCATTTTGCCATGAGGCATACAAAGTGTTCAATTTCTTGTAAGGCTTGTTACAGATGTGGCAACAGCATATACATATATCTATTTTATTCCCTTCTTTTTAACGAAAAAAAGGAAAAGTTTGTAAAGTGTTTTTGTTTTTTACTTTTTCAACTATTTTTAGGGGGTTTTGTGTTGTGTGTGTGTGTGTGTGTGTGTGAGTGTTTTGTTTGTTTAACCCTTTTTATGCCACTAAAGGACTTCAGCCTTCCATCATATGATTGCTTAAGTAATGCACTGCAATACTTCTATACTGTAATGTATTTATCATAGCACTCACAGGCCATGGCAGACCTAGATGATGTTGTCTGGCATCCATTGGCCCTCTGCGATCAATATCACGGGATGTAAGAGTGCTTCAGCTCTCATACACTCCATATCAGTTACCCCTCTAGGTACAGTCCTACACAGATAGCTGTCCATGCCCTCCAATGGAGTTTAATAGTTAACCCTTTGCTAGTTCGTTAAGTAAAAAAATATATTAATAAAGTAAATAAAGTGCTTCTTCTGCCTCCGTTTGTCATCTCTGCATCATCCTGGGCACTTACCAGCAGCCCGTTACAGATGTGGAGACTTTTGTTTTTTTGCATTCGAAGTGTATGGTGTCTTAAGGCTTGTGGAAGGTGCAGGCCTGCCGTAATCATCAACCCAGAAGTGACAACTCCAACCCCATGCAGAGTTGGGTCTTCTCTGTAAATTAAAGAAAAAACTGCATATCATTAAGAGTCATATTTAGAATTCTTTTTACTTTTGGGGGATATTGATTTTTACAATAAAGTAAGCAGTATCTGGTAGGTTTTCTATAAAACCTTCATGAATTGATGCCTCATAAGGCGAAGTACATACAAAGGCCGGAATCACATGTATAGTTTTTTGTCTCTGTTTAGAAAATATAAAGAAGTGCTTTATTTCTAGGCCTTGTCAGATCCAGTTCTGGGTTTATCTCAAAAACTGCAGCTCAAATGACATGAAAAGCCAAAAATGTGTTTCCAGCCTAATACATGGTGTTTTTGTAGATTTGTGATTTGAAGAAAAAAAACACTAAATCCTTTTTTTTTTTTTCTTAATTCTAACAGATAATCCCCCTGTGAATTTAGAAGGAAACTTGATGTTATCATGTAATTATAAAGTAGAAGATGAAGATATCATGCAGCGCTCTTCAGCAGAAAACCTCATCACCCTTCATGTACAACCACAGCTTGTCAGTACAGATCTGTCATATAATCCCCCTAATCATGAGGAACCTTCTCCTGCCCAATCACAGATTGTTATCTCACCTACAATTTACAACGGGGGTAAAGAGTTTCAGTGTGGTGAAAATGGAAAGCAGTTTTATGGAAGATCAGGTCTTTTTACACACACAAGAGTGCACACAGGGGAGAAGCCGTACTCTTGTTCACACTGTGGGAAATGTTTTGCCTATAGATCACACTATATTGCACATGAGAGAAGTCACACAGGAAAAAAGCTGCATTCATGTTCAGTATGCAGGAAACTTTTCCCCCGGAAATCAAAACTCGTTATACATGAGAGAGTTCACACAGGAGAGAAGCCATTTTCATGTTCAGTATGCAGGAAATCTTTTATTCAAAAATCAAAACTTGTTATACATCAGAGAAGTCACACAATAGAGAAGCCATTTTCATGTTCAGACTGTGGGAAATATTTTACAAGCAAATCGGATGTTGTTAATCATCAGAGAATTCACACAAGACTGAAGCAATTTTCCTGTTTGGAATGTGGGAAAGGTTTCATCTGGAAATCTGGTCTTGTTATACATGAGAGAACTCACACAGGAGAGAAACCTTATTCATGTTCAGAATGTGGGAAATGTTTTACAAAGAAATCAAGTCTTTCTACTCATGAGAGAAGTCACACAGGAGAGAAGCCCTATGCATGTACAGAATGTGGGAAATATTTTTCAAAGAAATCAAATCTTACTAGACATCAGAGAAGTCACACAGGAGAGAGGCCTTATTCATGTTTATAGTGTGGGAAATGTTTTACTACTCATACCAGATCTAGGTATCACACAAAGAAAGACTTTGATTTCTATATGTGGAAAACATTTTACAAGGAAACCAAATTCCTATTTATAATGTTAAAAATGCAAAAAAAAGATTTCTAATGCATCTGGTTTTGCCTTCCTTCTAATAAACATTGCAGGATGATGCTGAACTGGATGTCAGTTATTCAACCACCATTACAAGCTACAGAATGTGGCCATATAGTTACCAATACCATGCATCTGTATGTACGTAGCTGGTATAAGAGATAAGATAAACCAATAAGTGTTCGCTTTTAATAAGCCTGCCCACGCTGTATAAAGCTGTTAGAATCCTATTTTATAAGTACTCTGGGTGAAAGATGTGAAACGACCAGGGTCTGTGCGCACATAAAATAAAATAAGCATTTCTTGAGAAGATCCTGAGTTGTCCTGTTAAATATCCTATTTCATATGGGGGCACGTCCGGGATTTGTCAGGGACGGCTTTTTGCCACCTGAATTCCCTCGGAGTTTTTATGGGAATGTTTTCGCAGATGACCGTCGTGGCGCCAGACAGAGATTTCTCTGGAACGACTGAAAACTCTGCTCAGATATCTGTCTACCTCTCAGTGGAATAAAGGGAACTCAGACAGATCCCAGGAAATGGACTGTGTACGGTGACGTTCATTTGAGGGAAACTACAAAAGGTAAGACACAGTATTCTGAGATAGTATGGTAGCGATGGTATAGAGGCCATCGCAAATAAATGACCTGTCCCATATGGGCAGTAGGGAGTCCTGGCCATGCCCCAGAGAGACCTTAGTAGCTTGATGGGAATTCCAAGTGAAGACATCTTGAGTAATAATGATGACTGGAGGTCATCGTAGTACGGTTCATGGATATTTGCTAACGAACCTTGCTAGCCTAAAGTAAATAAGGTTGATAGATGGGATCTACCAAGGATTTGAATACTACCTCAAGTGTCACATTTGGAATTTCAGTAAATGGTATCTTAAAGTTAGTGATGGAAAATTGACTGTTGTTTAGACAAGAAGGTTTGAAAAAAATGTGTCAGATAAAAATAAAGGAATTTTAGCTGATAAACGATTGCTCAAGTTAGAAAAGACCCAGTGAAGAATGTTTGTTTAAGTAGGTGACGAAAAGTAAAAGAAAGATAGTTGAAGTTACAAGATAGCAATTTTTTACAAGTGCTTTGTGTGAAAGACAAAAAGTCAGCCCTTCTTCACCATCTGAGGGCTCCACCCTGGACGTGTCATGAAGGGTGTTTCCTACCTATTGCATAGATGGCCATGTTGTTTATGTGGCCAGTAGCAGTCTGCATGCCTTGATACTTGTTTAGTGTGCAGAACCACCCCTTACCATCACCCAGTCAGGCCATGTCCCCGGTGGCCATTTCAGTGCCAGCCATGGCCCAGCAGCTATTTTAGAATCTGTTGTCACAATACTTTAGACAGCCACTCAAGCACCATCTTAACTCCACAACAGGCACGGGCTTCTCACCTCTCATTGATGTACCTTTTACCTGGCATCCAAATTTTTGCATTAGTATTAGTGCAATGATGGCTGCCTTCTCCGAATTGCATAGGAATATTCCCCCGCCCCGGTTATCTACCTGCAGTCTGTGTTGGCACCCACCCGAAGTCACTTTCCCTGGCATTGTGTTTAAATTGCCTGCACATGTAGTTGTTTAACAGGGAGAAAAGGGGGAATATAGGCTACACTAGTATTGAATGGAGTCACATTTACAAATAGCTTAATGTGATTCAGGCTCTGTGTAGTTTACAAATAGTTTAAAAAAAATGCTTGATTCTCGCACACGTTTGATAAAGCTGCAGTTTTACTTTCCCCTGTCACCCCTCCCTTTCAGCTAGACAGTCTAGTGGTAAGAAAAGATGGAGGAATGTGTGTTGATCTTCTAATGTAAGAATTCTCGCAGAGGTACTTATTGTGTTAATGGAATAGAAACTTGTAATGAAAACAGACTTGTAGTGAAGTGAATTACACTGTCTTTATTATGAGCTTATGCAAACAGGAATGTTAATTAAAAAATTATCAGAAAGGGGATTGTCAAGTTTTAGGGAGTTCTTGATAGACCATAATCCTACATTTCTGGAGGCACGGACAGGGTGATAATAGTGACATTAGAAGAAAGTTACAGTGCACAATTGCTGGAGAACAAAGGACTGTTAAAATTTTTTTTAAAAGATGGCCTGCAGCAATGCAGATAAGACACCCCACCCCCGTACAACGCCCGAAACAACCTACCTCCTTCATATGTACAGAAGGGTGGGCCCCAACATCGCCCCTTTGCTGGAGACTAATGCAGAAGGTGTAAGAAGCATGGTCACTGGACTAGAGACTGCCCCCATACTTTCTCTGCTCATACAGGAAGTGAAGGAGGAAAGGGCCAGGCCCAAAATGGCCACTACCAGAGATGAGCACATGGCAGAGCCATTCACAACTGCCCCCCACAACCTCCATCTTGTTTTGCTCCTATTGTTCTGCTGTATGAAGATAATGCTGAATGAGGATTGCCAGGTTCCTATCTGCTGGGCCCCCAGGAACCTATGGTCAGAGTAAATGTATGGGGTCATTCTGTGAACTTTATGGTTGATACTGGAGCTGAATATTCAGTTATCACTCATCAATTCCTGCATCTACTGGACTGCCCAATACCAATATTGCGACAGGATATGATGAGAAAACTACAGGCCCAAGTGTCCTTTGAACTGGAGGGACAGATGCCTTCACAACTTGAAAAAGATGTTCCAACTCCCGCCCACATCCTCTCACTCACAGTGCCTCAGGAGGAAGAATGGAGATTGTTTGCTGTCTTTCATGAGCCAGATCACTCAAGTCCCACCCCGGACCTAGTAATGAAGCTGCTAAGAAAATAAGCAGAAGATGATCCACCAGGACTAGCTCAGAATTGTATGACCGCTTCTGGCTGCTGCATCTACAGTGATCTCTGTTGCTACTGATCTCCAGTCTGCTGTAGCCATTTGCAACTTTTGTACCTTCCAGGTTCTCTGTTACCTACTCTCAGCCTTGACCTCTGTTCCTACTTGGTATGACCCGTTCTGGTGTTAGGATCGAGACAGGGTTTGTCAGCGCCCAAGTTCCAGCTCAGGGCCGGTTTTGTCAGGACAATGACCCTGCTCTCTGTTAGGCAGGGATTTCATATTCCTCACCAGTGCAGGGCTAGCTCAGTCCTAGTTTCCACCTCGTACCAAGCTACACGGTGAGGAGTGAGTATTCAGTCTCTGGGTCAGCTGTCAGTTTCACCCCGTGGTTTTCCTGCCTGGAGTGACGACAGTGGTTCCACACCAGAATACATAAGAAGAATATACCTCCAGTCAAAGTGCAGCTGAAGCCAGGGGCACAACAGGTGTCTATCAAGCAAAACCGCCTACCATCTGCTACCTGCCATGGCATCACATTGCATCTGTAAAAGTTTCTGAAGTACGGTATCCTGCAGAGATGCCAATCACCCTGGAACACCCCTCTCCGGCCTGTAAAGAAACCTAGAAGAACAGACTATCACCCAGTCCAGAATCTCAGAGCACTGAATCAGGCTGTGGTTACTTTGCATCAAACAATGCCCAACCGGCCGTACACACTGCTTGGACTGATACCAGGAGAAGCTACCCACTTTACTGTGCTGAATCTGAAAGACTCTTTCTTCACTGTTAGGCTGACAAAGGATGGTCAGCTTATCTTTGCCTTCCAATGGGAAGACCCAAGAACTGGAGAAAAGTACGGTTTGCCCTTTTGCCCCAAGGGCTCAAGAACTCACCCGCACTCTTCGAAGAAGCTCTTGCTATTGACCTAAGAAGAATTCCCAGCCAGGCAATGTATTGCTACAGTATGTGAATGACCTCATAACTGAATCTACCTCTGAATGAAGTCTGCAACACAGTAAGACAGTGCTTCGTCATCTCTATGAAGCAAAGTACAAAGTCTCAAGGAAGAAGTCACAGATCTGCCAAGCAACTGTCAAATGCCTGGGATTTCAGATCTCGCAAGGGAAGGTACAACTAGGAGTTGAAAGAAAGTAGGTCATCTACAATATCCCATTACCAACCACCAGAAGAAGTCGGAGAATTCCTTGGAGCTGCCGGATTCTGCAGACTATGGATACCCGACCTTGCTAAAATGGCCAAACCCCTTAATGAAGTCACAAAGGGAGATGAAGATGCTCCCTTCTGCTGGAAGCAGGAACATACAAGGGCCTATGACAATATCAAGCAAGCTCTTCTAAAAGCACCCTCACTGGCCTTGCCTAATCTGGAGAAACCACTTATTCTGTATGGTCATTAGAAGAAGAGAATGGTGATCAGCGTTCTCACCCAGATGATGGGATCATAGCATCAATCTGTTGCCTATCTCTCCAAGCAACTTGGTAATGCAGCCATGGGATGCCCTCCCTGCCTGAGAAGACTGGCAGCAACAGTGGCCTTGGTTAGGGAGGCTGACAAGCTAACCCTGGGTCAAGATCTTACAGTACAAGTGCTACCTTCTGTCCTCACTGATGGACTGCAAAGGTCACCACTGGCTGACAAATTTTCACATCATCAAATACCAAGGCCTCCTATGTGAAAACCCAAGACTGAAGTTGAAAGTGTGTACTATTCGAAATCTAGCTACTCTGTTGCTCACTAGAACTGAAACGCCTGACTATAACTGCTGGGAGGTGATGGATGAAATTTTCAGCAACCATCCTGATCTACAGGATACACCACTTGAAGCTCCTGATGTCGAATAGTACACAGCTGGTAGCAGCTTCATGGCTGAAGGCATATGCTATGTTTAATATGCAGTGGTCACTCTACAGACTACTAAAAGAGCAGAACCGCTGCCCAAAGGAGCTTCAGCTCAAAACGCAGAACTTATTGCACTTATCAGAAACCTACAGCTGGCAGCTGGGGTGAAAGTCAATATCTTCACTGAATCAAAGTATGCCTTCCTCACACTCCATCTTCATGGGGCCCTGAAAAAAAGAAAAGAGTCTGATCCCTTGAGTGGGTCAAGAAGTGAAGCATTTTCTTCTCATTCTGGAACTGTCAGGAGAGGCATGGGTCATTTACTGCAAAGGAAAACAGAAGGGAGACTCACTCATGGCACAGGGAGACAGAGAGGCAGATGCTGATGCCAAGCAAGCGAACACTCTCCAAAACGCCAAAAGTTCTGTTAAAGCCACAAGCCTTTTTCCTGGTTCCCCTCAGCAACTACTGTGTTTCCCCAAAAATAAGACAGTGTCATATTCATTTTTGTTCAAAAAGGTTTAACTTTTTTACATGTATAGCTGCCTGGACACTATTTAAATTGACTTTTTTAATTAACTGTTAGCAGGGCTTAATTTGGGAGTAGGGTTTATATTTCAAGCATCCTCAAAAAGCCTGAAAAATCATTTTGCATCCTCAAAAATTCAGGAAAATCATGCTATGTCTTATTTTCAGGGTATGTCTTATTTTCAGGGAAACAGGGTAGAACATGTGCTACAATCAAAGTGAACAGGACTGACTAAAGACAGAAGATGGAAAATACACCCCTAAGGGTTGGTTCATTCCCTCGGATGGAAGAAGTGTGGCTGCAACAGCACTAGCAACGGAGATCATCAAGAAAGCGCATGAGGACACGCTATGGGTCCACCACTATGGAAGATCTAAGCCAAAATGTGCTGTAAATCCCAAGATTTACCAGGTGAGCACCAGATTATGTCTCATTTATGCTGAAAATAGTCCCAGACAAGGACCTTTGAAGACGTCAGGGATACAATCTTATGGAGCTGCTCTCTTCCAAGATGTACTAGTGGACTTTACTCGAATGCCTGCAGCTGATGTATGGAAGTATCCCCTGGTTTATGTCTGCACTCACACTGAGTGGATGGAGGCCTACCCCACTAGGACTGAAAAATTGACCGAAGTGGCCAAAGTACTACTGAGAGACATAATTCCAAGACACGGCCTACCGATGTGGATTTGGTCATACAACGGACCAGCCTTTGCTGTAGAGATCGAACAAGAGCTAGCCAGATGACTCACGATCAGTTGGAAATTGTACTTTGCACACAGAGCTCAGGAAAGGCTGAGCGCATGAACTGGACTTTAAAACTTGCCTTAGAGACGCTCTGTCAGGAGACTCGCCTAAAATAGTCATAAGTCCTACCCATTGCTCTGCTCAGAATCAGATCTGCCCCCACCAAAATAGCTGGTTATTCCCCTCTTAAGATGATGTAGGGTAGGCCTAGCCAAGTACTGTTGGGAATTAGAGCAGGCAACAAAATAGTGGGAGAAATGATAAATCACTAGCAGATGTTTGCCCAGGGTAAGACCATGGCAACGATCGCCAAAAGAGCACGAGAAGGGTTACCTACTTGTTTCACTATTGCTGTGCAAAAGTTACCTATATGTCTGGATACAGCTGTGGACTTCTTTTTTCTTCTAGGGTATAAAGTCTGGGTGAAAGATTGGCACCAGAAGCCTCGTAAACCTAGGTGGACATGTCCATACACCGTTATCCCGTCTACCCTGACTGCTGTTAAAGTTGCCGAGATGGGACCTTGAATCCACCAGCCCAGAGTTAAAGTGGCCTATACTGACCATGCCTGCTTAACATACCCGCCAGATTCCCTGAAGCTCACCTTAAAAACCTCTAGAAGTGCCTTGGACCAGACAGAGTACTTGTCACCTCCAGGAAGCTCAGGAGCCACCATCTGACAGTGTTTACTACATAGAGACAGTGTTTTCTTCACAGAGACATTGTTTTTCCCTCAAACACCTAGGCGAGGGGAGAACTACAGCTGCAAGACAGCAAGAAGAATGAAGAACCTACTAAAGACTGTGTTGGGGTGGTGGGATTACGCTATACAGGAAATTTGGACTTGTCCCAATAATTGTGATAAAAATGTATACAAGAGATTATAATGGGTACACGCATCACAGGAACATTAGTGTACCATACTTACTACATGGGTAAGGGGAGACAAGTAGGGGGTTACACATACAATAAGACCACCTACTACATATATGAACATGGTTTACAGATCATATGCTATAATCAAGTATGCGCTCCCTCTAAAACATGGATCTACACTGATGGAGCATGGGATACACAGGCTATACTCAAGTCAATGGGGGCATAAACCCCTAAATTAGGATGATAGGCTATAAGCCAGTGATAGCTATCAAAGGGAGGGAAATGGGGTACGAGGACATAGAAAAATTAATGTACTTTAACTGCTATTGCCTCTCTTATCAGCCAGAGACCTGGAGTATATTGTAAGTTTTCTCTGCTCACACTGTTGTAATTTGATCCTAAGATTGCCCACATTGCCGCCGCCCCCCCGGGTATGACACTGTTCTCCTCACCATGCATCTGTACATGCTATAAGAGATAAGATGAACCAATAAGTGTTGGCTTTTATTAGGCCCGCCCACACTGTATAAGGCTGTTAGAATCCTACTTTGTAAATCGACCATGGTCGGTGCGCACATAAAATAAAATACCCATTTCCTGCGAAGATCCTGAGTTGTCCTGTCAAATATCCTACTTCAAATGTACTAATGCCAGAGGGCAGGTAGAAGTACCACAACCCCCAGCATGCACACAGCCAGACTGCTATATGGAGGAGCATTACACAGGTGCATGGACTGATGAACAACTACTCACACCTTGTAAGCCTGCAGGGTGCACTACATGTTCTCGGTGGCCTGACCCCTCTGTATGTTACATCTGTGTACAAATATAGTACTATGTAACTGCCGACACCCTTCCCCTCCCCCATCCCCCAGGATAAGGAAGGTGTGGGGGTGGTTGTTCATTAATACCTACAGCTGTGTAATGCTCCTCCATATAGACGTCTGGTTGTCTGCATGCTGGGAGTTGTGGTGCTTCTACCTGCCCTCTTGTATTAGTACATTCTGGGAGCAATCATCGGTAAAATAGAGCATGCTGCGATTTTTCTTCCACGAGCGGAATCTGCAAATCCTCTCCTCAACCGGCGAAAGTCAGTTACTGTGTATAATCTGCGCAGATGCAATCGCAGAAGCCGTAATTTAAATCTGCTCGTGTGCAACCGGTCTTATTTACAAACCTTTAGCAATGTAACCCCTTAGTGACCACCCATACGTGTTTTCACGTCCTGAGTCTTTGGGCTTTACTCCCCTGGGCCGTAAAAACACGCCGAACCTACAGACTAAAGCCCCGGGGTCTTTGTGTGTATCGACTGACAGATTGGAGCTGTCATGAGGGGCCACGGTGTGCAACCCCCGGTCACGTGATTGCTGGTAACCAATGGATAACTGTAATCGCATAAAAGTAAAAGACAGTTAAAGTTTCATCTCCCCTCACGGATCGGAGCTGACACTGCTCGCCTCCGTGATGTCCTGCGGCGATCTAGTCCTGAAAGGACCAGCTGCCGCCTTGTGCGCATGCGCGCTGGACGGAAAACGCTGGAGGGCCCAGCAAATTTAAAATCTCCCTGCTCCCGGCTGTCAACGTAGCCGAGAGCAGGGAGATGTCACCAGGTGCTGCGGTGTGCGACCCGCCCCGATCATGTGATCGCTGTTATCCAATGGATAGCAATTATGTAAAGTTTAAAAAAAAGTTTAAAAAGATAAAGTTTCATCTCCTCATAAGTGGTAACTGCGAGGGGAGATTAAATCACTTACCTAAGGCCCACAGATGTGTCCCCTGCTGCAATGTTTATTTGTGGACCTTTCCCCAGCTACTAGCATGAGTCTCTTGACAGGCGCATGCGCAAAAGCTGTGGAGGGTCCAGAAAATTTAAAATCTCCCTGCTCCTGGATACAAAAGGCAGCTAAGAGCCTGGAGATTTCACGTGGGCTGCGGTATGTGGTCCTGATCACGTGATCGCCGTTATCCATGTCTCAGGCGATGTCCCCGACGGGATCTTACTTTCGTTCTCATCCTGGCTCTCAGTTTTTGTCCTGTTTCTCCGCCATGAAGCCCCCAACAGGACATTTACTGCAGAGGATCAGGTACACAACATCAGACATGGAACATGTGAATGTGTCCGGGATCTTATAGGGGATCCGTATCCTGTCTGCGGTCCGTACATGTCAGCAGGTCTTACGGCTCCTTACATTACAGGGGTAATGCAGCTACTTGTAGGACACCCCAGAACACGGGCAGTAAGACGGGCAGTAAGACGCTGGCTGTAACATCATGTATTATTGTTGGCCATTAGAAGGTCTCCGATCTACAAGATTACTTGGTTTCTCTCACTGAGAACAATCACTCTTTGCTCTACTGGTGACACCGTAACATACATAATATGGGAGCTCCGCCCCTTATATACTGATCACATGACCATCAGCACGCCGCCATGACAGTGACATCATCACTGGTCCTTCAGCCACCACATATCGCATATTAGCCTTTTACTCCCTACCTCGGCCCTAACAACCAAGCAGGTTGAATCAGCCAAGGCAAACAACCAATCAGGTTGCTGGAATTGCTGATTGTTGCAGAGGTGGGGAAGAAGATGTTATTATGCCCACATATCCTCCTCACACATAGTATCAATTTCTGCAACACCACTGCCATATTCAGCAATTCCAGCAACCTGATTGGTTGTTTGGGTTGTGTGATTCAGCCCTCCTCACTGCTGAGCTCCGCCCCTACTGATCACATGGTAGTGACATCATCACAGGTCCTTTGGTTATTGCAGTGTAGCATGCCCTGGTCTCTGCTGTTGTCTCTGTTATCAGCCGGAAGATATATATACACATATACAGCACACTGATATCAGAGCTCTGCGTGTGACTCCGGCCGGCAGGTAAGAGACGCCGGAGGGTTTCGCACGGTTTTCTTGTATTTTTCGGCCTCCCTTCTGTTAGCCGGCTTCACACGGATGTATTTGCGCACAATATGCAGTGAATAGAACCCATATATTTCAGTGTTTTTGCTCACATGCGCGTATTTTGTGTGAGCGATCCTATTGATCCGTCATCGGGCGCGGGGAGGTGCTGCTGGACGCTTCGCGGTATAGTTACCAAGGCAACCGTGTAATGCCCAGCGAGTGTTGATCCCAATGATTGTAGCGGGGTGTCAGCGCTATGTGACAGCGGCTGCTGGCGGTACGGACACTGAGCCGCGGCGTACCGTTATACCACAGTGTGGGAGGTGCGTCACATCAGCGCCATAAATGTACGGTGCAGGAAGGGGTTAAATACCAGCTGATACAGAATATCCCCCACACAACAATATATCTGCTGGGCTCCTCCTGCTCTATAAGAGGAGGCTGACAGATCGGACGGCATGTTCATGGGGACGGGTTCCCTTTACATCTGATGCAGACCTCAGCTGCTGCAGAACCTCTTTTCACGCACAGAGTTTGAATACATAGTGTGTGACGGGATCTGTGAGATGCCAGAAATAGCGAGTCCATCCTAAGGCCTCATGTCCACGGGGAAAATAAGAATTAAAATCCGCAGCGTTTTTCCCGCACACGGATCGGCGCCCCATAGGGATGCATTGACCACCCGCGGGTAGATAAATGCCCGCGGATGGTCAATAAAAGTGAATTTAAAAATTTCTGGAGCATGAAAAAATCTGGCCATGCTCCATTTTAGTGCGGATCACGCGTGCGGGAGCTCATAGGGCACATAGAGCTCAATTGATCTCCCACATGAAAAATAAAAGACAATTACAGTGCATCCACAGTCCAAATCCGCGTTATGAATCTGCAGCGGATCTGCTTTTCCCCGTGGACATGAGGCCTCATGTCCACGGGCAAAAGAAGAATTAAAATCCGCAGCGCATTTTAACTCTTCTCCTGCCTGCGGATCTGCACCCCATAGGGATGCATTGACCACCCGCGGGGTAGATAAATACTCGCAGATGGTCAATAAAAGGGAATTAAAAAAAATGGAGCATGAAAAAATCCGGACCATGCTCCATTTCCGTGCGGGTCTCCCGCAGGGACGGCTCCCGCAGGCTTCTATTGAAGCCAATGGAAGCTGCCCGGATCCACGGGAGACCAAAATCGGAACTTACTCACCTGCTCCGGATCTTCCCTGCGTCGCGGCTTCATCTTTTCTCCGTCGGGGCCGGATATTTTTTCTTCGGGCCGGCGCATGCGCGGGGCACGCAACCGACGTGCCCTGTACATCCACCGGGCCGAAGAAAAAAGATCCGGCCGCGATGGAGAGAAGATGAAGCCGCGGCGCAGGGAAGATCCGGAGCGTGCGAGAGGTGAGTTAATTCTTATTTTTAGGCCTCATGTCCGCGGGGCAGGAGGGACCCGCTACGGATTCTACATAGAGAATCCGTAGCGGGCCTGATTTTCCCCGTGGACATGAGGCCTAAAAGATGATTTAAAATCCGCAGCATTTTTCCCGCACGCGGATCTGCGCCCCATAGGGATGCATTAAATACCTGCGGATGTCATTTTTCCCTTCAGGCGGGAAAAAAACCGCGACATGCTCCATTTTAGTGCGGGTCTCCCGCGGGGACGGTTCCCGCAGGCTTCTATTGAAGCCTATGGAAGCCGTCCGGATCCGCGGAACACCCGTACCAGAATTAAAACTCACCTGTCCGGACGCTGCGGACCTTCCCTGTTCCGCTGCGGACTTTCTTCGGAAAGAAAGAAGATTTGGCCGCGACAGAGGGAAGATCCGCAGCGTCCGGACAGGTGAGTTTATTCTTATTTTTAGCCTCATGTCCGCGGGGCAGGAGGGACCCACTACAGGATTCTGCATGGAGAATCCGCGGCGGGCCTGATTTTTCCCGTGGACATGAGGCCTAAAAGCCATTAGCAGATGGCAGCCGTGATACAGATCGCAGAATTCAACATTGATTTTTCCGCGTGCATACCGCGAACTGTGGATTTCTGCAAATCTGCGTGTGTAATTATCGGCATGCAAATAGTATAGAATCCACGAAAAGTGACGCAAAACTTTTTTTTTTCTGCACGGGGATTACATATCTGAATGTGGAACAAATCTGTATCATATGGATTATAGCGCAGATTCCCACTGATTATAATGGGTGCAGATTTGTTGTGGAACTTGCCCTGGAATGTCAATATCCACAGCAAACATCTGCCGTCTGTGTGAACATACCCGTATACATGTGGTGACGGCTCTGAGAACCTGCGTCTCTCAATGCTCAGTAAGTGAGGTTCTGTATATCACACATGATGATGTCCCCGTATGATTTAGAGTCTCTCCTTCTCTCATAAAGGGCCGGCAGCACTTGAACCCTCCAGTTCCTCCAGTTCTCTCATGTCCTCATCCAAAATGGTCCTCATGAATGACCCACCGAGGATGGAGAAGAACAGCAATGAGATTACCAAGAGAATATTAAGCTTCACCTTGGATATCATCTACCTGCTGACCGGAGAGGTAAACTGTTCTGTATTTCTATCATCTTAGTTTATTATGTAACGAGTCAGACTAAGGAAAAAAATACATTATAGGAAGTAATAGTCCTC
The DNA here is from genome assembly GCA_035609135.1 of Eleutherodactylus coqui. Lineage (NCBI taxonomy): Eukaryota > Metazoa > Chordata > Amphibia > Anura > Eleutherodactylidae > Eleutherodactylus > Eleutherodactylus coqui. The sequence goes on along the minus strand of CM069405.1, from coordinate 42,897,318 downwards.
TACATGTCTCTCTCTCTATACCCAGGATTACATAATAGTGAAGACATCGGGTGACGGTACGACTCCCAACAGCCATCTCCATGAGTCAGGAGGATGGAGCAGGAGCCAGAGCCCCATCACAGAGGCCCCTCCTCACTTACCGATACATGAGCAGAAGATCCTAGAACTCACCAACAAGATCACTGAGCTGCTGACTGGAGAGGTGACACTGCTGGGAATGCTGGGAAATTATACAGTAACAGCACTAGAGGAGTCTGGGTAATGACTGTATCATTGTGTTGTCAGGTTCCTATAAGGTGTCAGGATGTAGCTGTCTATTTCTCCATGGAGGAGTGGGAGTATTTAGAAGGACACAAGGATCTGTACAAGGACATCATGATGGAGAACCACCAGCCTCCGATATCACAGGGTAAGGAGAGATTTACATATGTAGTGGAGAAAACAAAATAAATATATTTGTCATATTTTTCAGACTATTACCCTGTTTCCCCGAAAATAAGACGCGTCTTATATTAATTTTTGCTCCCAAATATGCGCTACGTCTTATTTTCAGGGGTGTCTTATTTTTCAATGAAGAAGAATTCACATTTGTTTAACAAAAAAAAATGAACATTTATTACCGTATATACTGCACAGTACCGTAGTTGTCACCACAAACCAATATAGCTAGACAAACTGTGAAAACAAAGCAAAAATTACTCAATGACAGTCATGTCATCATTTTCTGGCACATCATCATAAACATCTGAACGCGGAATTTCCTGCTGAATTTCTTGACACTCCTGGCTCCCACACACTGTCTGGAGACTGTAATGCTCACCCCCTAAGGCTGGAAATACACTCTGTGAGAACCCTGCCTTAAGAATCACACATATCGTTGCCTGACTCACACACAGAGCCATAAAAAAAAATAAGGGCTGTAAAGTATCGTACCTGTCTGCAGACAGAAGTTCCTGTACCACTTGTAAGCAGGGATGGTATTGCAGCTTCCAGCCACCAGGGGGAGCTCATCACAGCAGACATGTACAGCAGGAACAGAACATACAGTATGTACTTTTCCAGCTCACAACAGCACACTCGTGCAGCACAGCAGGGACAGGATAACAGCAGACTGTCTGCAGATCTACCTATACATCTGGAGGTAGGAGACAACGGGAATGGCAGCAGGGGACAGGCCTCTTGACTTGCCTGCACACTTTAGTATGCCTTACTATCGGGGTGTGCCTTATATTTGCGACTTCTGCAAATTTCTTAATGTGTCTTACTTTCAGGAGTGCCTTATTTTCGGGGAAACACGGTAGGGCGGACACCCACTGGTGTTTTTTTCTCCACTGCGCTGCGAGAGTAAGTGAAAACTCTCGCAGCGCAGTGCAAGGAAAAAAACGGGATATCGACAGTCTTTTCAATGGGGAGCAGCGCTAGCCCCATTGAAAAGATATGGAGAATACCGCAGACTTCTGCCATAGCTGTTTCTTTCATCCCCGCGGAGATAAATAGGAGCGCTTGAGAGTGGGACGAGAGTTCTATCTTGAATCTGTGAGTGCCATCTTGTTCAGGGACCTAAGAGTGCTAACACAGAGCCGCATGGAAGCACCTTCAGCTTCCATGTAGGTGAAGATGGAGGAAGAGGAGCAATTCCCATAGCGTTTTGAGTGTGGATGTAAATGGAGTGAGTCCCAGCACCAGAGAGAGCGAGACCTACACTAAATCTGTACAGGTACCAGTTCACACTACAGGCTTTTCCTGTGTGGCTGTCCATAGTTGAGATCACTGCACTTAGGTACTTCACTGAGTCACACCCATGCACCTGCCATGTGGGGTGTTTATTGTTTAAGCCTTATCTGTCAATAATGGTCTGCCAGAGAGTCTGCAGAATGGCCCCTACCCCCTTCCTCCTCTGGAGTGCTTCCAGTCCAGGAACAGTGACATACAGATAACGTGGACTGTAGGACCGCATTCATCCTGTGTATCCTCCCTACCTCTGAGCTATAGTTTGCTGCTACTAAAAGTGAATTGTACCTGCATCACCTGTTGTAAAAGTTTATTATTTAAGTAAAAGCTATACCGGGCTCTAACTCTTCCTGGGGACCCGAGGTATTATACACAAGTCTCTGTGTTATGTCTCCACCGTGTAGCATGCCTGTGTGGGAATGGTGGCATCACGAGTTATAAGTACTACTCCTCCCACCATCCTGTTTATTGGTACTCCCTATCTTAGAGGTGTCGAAGCTGGCCTGCGATCCTGCTCTGGCCTTGGTTACGTGTTATCCCTATGGGACCAGAGCCTGGTAAGTGCCACCATGACAAGCCAATACTTATCCCTCCCTGCTGTGCACAGTAGTCAGGTGCCCAGGGTCAATTCCTCTGGGGTGTTGCATTCAGACAATCATTCGTCTATGAAAGACTGCCTGTCTGCTGTGAATGGAGGGGGTGGCTGGAAGCGATCCCCAACCTGCACCACCTCCATGCACTAAGTGATTATCGCTTCTGTGTGGAGAAACAGGAAGCCTAACCTCTGGAATGACTTTTGGACGCTTAAGTAGACAACAAACATCCCGTGTAAAAGGACCCCATTCATATTAAACTTTAGTTGTCCAAAGCCTGTTGATAACGGTGTGTTTGGCAGCTGGATAGGTCTATAATGTGTCCAGGGGGGTGATGGGTCAAGTATTCTTTGACAGATAAGGTCGGGGCAAAGTAAAATCGGGGATGTTAACTTTTATAGCCCAATGCTCCTGGTCCCTGGGAGATAAGGTTGCATCAGAGTTGTTTTGACCTAGATGAACTTTCATGTGTGTGGTGGAAAGAGCTGTGGGATTGTGCTTTTCACAGTTGTTGAATGTGTATGGGCACCTTAATGGTCCAAACTTTTACCCGAGCAATGACCGGAGACCCGGGAAGGAGAACAGGGGCAGCGTGGGAAGAGCTTGCCTGCAGCACTTTCCCTCATCGCATTTCCCATAGTGCTAATGGCCAGCAGCTAATAATCCCTAATGTGCCTAATTCTGACTCCCTGGCCGTGAGTGTTGTGGCACCCCTTGTGAGTTTTCATGTCATGGTATTCCAGCCTGCCATGGCATCTTGGTTGGAAGTCCCTGCTGTCAGGCATTGTTTGTGAATGTTGGCTCCAAACTTGAACTGTTTTATCTACTTGGATGATTACAGCGTGGATAATGATGGTAATGTAACACAGCTTTTTATTAATTCTAACAGATAATCCCCTGGAAGTAAACTTCATGTTGTCGTGTAATTATAAAGTAGAAGATGAAGATATCATGCCGCACACCTCAGCAGAAAACCTCATTACCCTTCTTGTACATCCACAGCTTGTCAGTACAGATCTGTCATATAATCCCGCTAATCATGAGGAACCTTCTCCTGACCAACCACAGCTTGTCAGTACAGATCTGTCATATAATCCCCCTAATCGTGAGGAACCTTCTCCTGACCAATCACAGCTTGTCAGTACAGATCTGTCATATAATCACCCTAATCGTGAGGAACCTTCTCCTGACCAGCCACAGATTGTCACTACAGATCTGTCATATAATCCCCCTAGTCGTGAGGAACCTTCTCCTGACCAATCACAGATTGTCAGTACAGATCTGTCATATGATCCCCCTAATCGTGAGGATCCTTCTCCTGACCAACCACAGATTGTCAGTACAGATCTGTCATATAATCCCCCTAATCGTGAGGAACCTCCTCCTGACCAATCACAGATTGTTACCTCACCTACAACTCACAAAGGGGGTAAAAAGTTTCAGTGTACTAAATGTGGGAAACACTTTTCAACAAGATCAGGTCTTTTTACACACACAAGAGTGCACACAGGGGAGAAGCCGTACTCTTGTTCACACTGTGGGAAATGTTTTTCCAAGAAATCAGATCTTGTTACACATAAGAAAATTCATACAGGAGAGAAGACCTTTTCATGTTCAGAATGCCAGAAATCTTTTATCCGAAAATCAAATCTAATGATTCATCAGAGAATTCACACAGGAGAGAAGCCCTATTCATGTTTAGAATGTGGGAAACGTTTCAGCCTGAAATCAGATCTCGTTATACATGAGAGAACTCACACAGGAGAGAAGCCATATTCATGTTCAGAATGTGGGAAATGTTTCAGCCAAAAATCAAATCTTATGGTGCATCAAAGACGTCACACAGGAGAGAAGCCCTATTCATGTTCAGAATGTGGAAAATGTTTCAGCCAAAAAGCAAATCTTACTTTACATCAGAGAAGTCACACAGGAGAGAGGCCTTATTCATGTCCAGAATGTGGGAAAAGTTTTACAATGAAATCAGGTCTTGCTGCACATCAGAGAAGACACACAGGAGAGAGGCAGTATTCGTGTTCAGAATGTGGGAAATGTTTTACTAATTATTTAAAATGTAGGTATCATCAAAGAATTCACACAGATAAGAAACCATTGTGATTTTTTTTATATGTTGAAAACATTTTACAAGTTAATCAATTACATCGAAGAAGTCCTTGTTTGGAATGTGACAACTGCTGAAAAAATTGAACGCATCGGCTTTTACCTTCCTTTAAGTCAATATTGCAGGTAAGCTGCAACACAGACTTATTATGAATCCAGAGAATTATGAACACAGTTTTTGGAGTTATGGTTTATTTTAAATGGATAATGTTTGACTAATAAATTGCAGATGTAGTCTAGAAAAAAATGGCTAGCAGTGCTAAATATTTTTATATACAGAAAAAGATGTTCTAGTGGAGATCAGGTATACACAACAGGAAGTATTCAAGGAGAAAATAAAGCTATCAGATTTAGGATGTTCGGCCCATGGTTCTGTTTGTGTGGAGTCACAGGAAGTAAACAGGAAAGTCCTTAGGCTGTGCCGTATCTTTGAAGATTTGAAAACTGGGTCTCTCTGAGGGAGGGGTAAATGCGTTGCACCTGTGAAAAACCATAATTCCCCATTTTGGCCATATCTGTGCAGAAGATCTTCCGATCGGGGATATATATGTCTGGCATGTTTCTGGTCATTATTTTATCTATTCAGTGATACTAATCATGATACATAAATTATAACCGGGTATGCTATTTGGGAGTGTTCCTGGCCCTGCACCACACTAAGTGTAGATGCGTTTTTTTCAGTTGACCCGCCAAATTCTGAAAATATAATTTATATCGAGCTAGGGCCTTCACATAATCAATAAGTAATACTTATTAAAAGATTTTTTTCTAATTTGAAGGTCGCAGGCAGAACGACTGCCAGATTCCAGCTACTTGATTGATGTTTTTTTCTTAAACTTCATTAACAAGTCAATGGTCACACCATTTGGTATCCTCACGCTAATTCTAAATTAAACAGACAGGTAGAGACCAGGAGCAAAGAAGAAATGAAGGTGCTTATTTACTTTACAACTCTTATTGTAAGGTGATCTTAAGGTAAGGTGACCCTAATTTTCTTTCTAAATAGGAATATTCAACAGGTAGGAGTGAGGAAATGGGTGAAAAGTTGACTGAAAAGCTACGAATGCTATCTAGTTACACACAAAGTGGATGACACGCAGTAAAATAGCTAACACCTGTCAGTGTCTCTATCACACCTCTCCTTTTTGAATGGGCATGGTAGGGGGGTCCTCTAGACCACCTACTACACCCATCTCCGCTGCCTCCACCTGACAGGATAGTCTATCTGCATTACCATGCTCACTCCCTTTTCGGTCCTGAATAGAAAAATCGTAATGCTGAAGGGCCAGACTCCATCAGAAGAGTTTGCCATTTTGCCGCGCAACCCGGCATAACAACTGACATGGTTGTGGTCTGTAACAGTGGTTCACTTTTGTCCATAGAGATATTTCTTCAGGGCCCATATACTAGCCTGGCATCCCTTCTCTAGGGTGGTGTCAGCCACCCCTTGGGTAGGAGCTTGCAACTGAGATATAGCATGGGGTGCACTTCTCCACCCAAAGGCACTTGACTGAGAACAGAACCCATGCCTGGTGAAGTCTGGGGCCTGCAGAACCGAGACACTGGCTAGCCGGTCTAATAGCTCCTATAGTCCACACAGAACTGGGTCGTCCGAGCCTTCTTGTACACGAGGACTATAGGGGAAGTCCATGCACTCTGTGACTTTTGGATGCCTCCTAGATGCAACATCTCCTCACTCTCCTGCTTTATATCTGCCTGCACTTCTCGGGAGGCTCCCAGTGTTCACCTGGTGAACTGTCAACTGGGTCCTCCCTGGTTTTCCAGTGAAGGTGGGTTGGAAGGGAAGCAGGACCTCCTGCAGCTGGGACTTCTGGTCCCCAGAGAGCTGCAGATTGAAATCTGCGTCCTCGATAGATTCGCCCACCTGCGCGGTGAGTAGCAAATCAACCAGGATGTCCCTCGCCTTCTAGGTCCTTTCTCTTAAGTTGTGGCTGTACCATTACTTCTGGCTGGCTTGGGCCCACTCCATGTTCCCAAGCACCAGCTGTGTCAATGCCTGCATCTTGTCAGAGAGCCACATAACATACTCGATGACCGACCCTTCGGAGGTGGCCAGTTATCTTTCCCAGGATTCTGTTACCAATGCCAGGGGTCCTCGTACCTGCTACTGTACAGCAGCTCAAAAAGGGACAACTCTGTTGAGGCCTGAGGTACCTCTCTGTAAGCAAATACCAGATGTTGGAGTTACCGTTCCCAGTCGCATCCATGGGACTCAACCAACAGTGTCAACCAGCTGTGTCAATGCCTGCATCTTGTCAGCGAGCCACATAACATACTTGATGACCGACCCTTTGGAGGTGGCCAGTTATCTTTCCCAGGATTCTGTTACCAATGCCAGGGGTCCTCGTACCTGCTACTGTACAGAAGCTCAAAAAGGGAGAACTCTGTTGAGGCCTGAGGTACCTCTCTGTAAGCAAATACCAGATGTTGGAGTTACCGTTCCCAGTCGCATCCATGGGACTCAACCAACAGTGTCAACCAGCTGTGTCAGTGCCTGCATCTTGTCAGCGAGCCACATAACATACTCGATGACCGACCCTTTGGAGGTGGCCAGTTATCTTTCCCAGGATTCTGTTACCAATGCCAGGGGTCCTCGTACCTGTTACTGTACAGAAGCTCAAAAAGGGAGAACTCTGTTGAGGCCTGAGGTACCTCTCTGTAAGCAAATACCAGATGTTGGAGTTACCGTTCCCAGTCGCATCCATGGGACTCAACCAACATCTTAAGCATCAGCTTTCAGGTGCCATTGAACCGTTCACACAGACCATTAGTCTAGGGTAGAGATGAGCGAACGTGTTCTTCCGAGCTTGATATTCGTGCGAATATTAGGGTGTTCGGGATGTTCGTTATTCGTAACGAACACCATGCGGTGTTTGGGTTACTTTCACTTCCTTCCCTGAGACGTTAGCGCGCTTTTCTGGCCACTTGAAAGACAGGGAAGGCATTACAACTTCCCCCTGTGACGTTCAAGCCCTATACCACCCCCCTGCAGTGAGTGGCTGGGAAGATCAGGTGTCCGCCGAATATAAAAGTCGGCCCCTCCCGCGGCTCGCCTCAGATGCCGTGTGAGTTAGATGAGGGACAGTGCTGTTTGTACCGGAGCTGCTGTAGGGAAAGAATTGGTAGTTAGTGTAGGCTTCAAGACCCCCCAAAGGTCCTTATTAGGGCCACTGATAGCTGTGTGTTGGCTGCTGTTAGCAGTGGCAATTTTTTTTTTCTCAAAATCGCCTCTGTAGAGCGTTGCACCCGGCATTAGGGACAGAAGTGCTGCATAGGCAGGGAGAGTGTTAGGAGTGAGTGTAGCCTTCAAGAACCTCAACAGTCCTTTCTAGGGCCATATTTAACCGTGTGCAGTACTGTGCTGGCTGCTGTTAGCTGTGCTGCATTTTTTTTTACTTCTCAAAATCGCCTCTGCAGAGCATTGCACCCTCCATTGATACTGCAGGGAAAGAATTGTGTAGGCAGGGCCACAACACAGTTATTATTCATTGAATATACGCAGTGCTGCCTTTTTGTGCAGAAAAACGGAAAATAATTCTATTTGTCCTGCCTCTGTCCGTCCTAAGGGCGGTGGACACGTGTCGGCTGCGTGTGCAACCTTTAAAAATCAGACGCACCCAGCTACGTTTTACTCCTGGCTTCGCCATTTGCTTTCCTTAATTGGGAAAAAAAATACCTGCTCTGCCACAGTTAATAACTCTGCTACCCTCACGTTCTGTGACACATTAGCAGGAAAACAGCACAGTTATTAAACTTCTCATGTTCATTGAATATACGCAGTGCTGCCTTTTTGTGCAAAAAAACGGAAAATAATTCTATTTGTCCTGCCTCTGTCCGTCCTAAGGGCGGTGTACACGTGTCGGCTGCGTGTGCAACCTTTAAAAATCAGACGCACCCAGCTACGGTTTACTGCTGGCTTCGCCATTTGCTTTCCTTAATTGGGAAAAAAAATACCTGCTCTGCCACAGTTAATAACTCTGCTACCCTCACGTTCTGTGACACATTAGCAGGAAAACAGCACAGTTATTAAACTTAGATTATACATTCACTAGAGGCAGTGGGGTCTTTCGTTTTCAAAAAAGGGAAAAAATTATATTTGGCCTGCAGTCTTGCGCCAATTTATTAGCTGCCTGTGAAATCAAATCACTGGTAATACAGCATGCTGAGGGGTAGGGGTAGGCCTAGAGGACGTGGACGCGGCCGAGGACGCGGAGGGCCAAGTCAGGGTGTGGGCACAGGCCGAGCTCCTGATCCAGGTGTGTCGCAGCCGACTGCTGCGCGATTAGGAGAGAGGCACGTTTCTGGCGTCCCCACATTCATCGCCCAATTAATGGGTCCACGCGGGAGACGGTTATTAGAAAATGAGCAGTGTGAGCAGGTCCTGTCCTGGATGGCAGAAAGTGCTTCGAGCAACCTATCGTCAACCCGCAGTTCTGCGCCGTCCACTGCTACAAATCCGAATCCTCTGTCTGCTGCTCCTCCTTCCTCCCAGCCTCCTCACTCCACTACAATGACACCTGCTCAGGAGCGGGAACACTCCCAGGAACTGTTCTCGGGCCCCTGCTTAGATTGGGCAGCAGCGGTTCCTCTCCCACCAGAGGAGTTTATCGTCACTGATGCCCAACCATTCGAAAGTTCCCGGGGTCCGGGGGAAGAGGCTGGGGACTTCCGCCAACTGTCTCAACAACTTTCTGTGGGTGAGGAGGACGATGACGATCAGACACAGTTGTCTTGCAGTGAGGTAGTAGTAAGGGCAGTAAGTCCGAGGGAGCAGCGCACAGAGGATTCGGAGGAAGAGCAGCAGGACGATGAGGTGACTGACCCCACCTGGTGTGCAACGCTTACTCAGGAGGACAGGTCTTCAGAGGGGGAGTCAAGGGCATCAGCAGGGCAGGTTGCAAGAGGCAGTGCGGTGGCCAGGGGTAGAGGCAGGGCCAGACCGAATAATCCACCAACTGTTTCCCAAAGCGCCCCCTCGCGCCATGCCACCCTGCAGCGGCCGAGGTGCTCTAAGGTCTGGCAGTTTTTCACAGAGACGCCTGACGACCGACGAACAGTGCTGTGCAACCTTTGTCGCGCAAAGCTCAGCCGGGGAGCCAACACCAACAGCCTCACCACCACCACCATGCGCAGACATATGATGGCCAAGCACCCCACAAGGTGGGACGAAGGCCGTTCAGCGCCTCCGGTTTGCACCCCTGCCTCTCCCCCTGTGCCCCAACCTGCCACTGAGATGCAACCCCCCTCTCAGGACACAGGCACTACCGTCTCCTGGCCTGCACCCACACCCTCACCTCCGCTGTCCTCGGCCCCATCCAGCAGTGTAGTTCAGCGCACCGTCCAGCCGTCGCTTGCGCAACTGTTGGAGCGCAAGCGCAAGTACGCCGCCACGCACCCGCACGCTCAAACGTTAACCGTCCGCATAGCAAAATTCATCAGCCTTGAGATGCTGCCGTATAGGGTTGTGGAAACGGAGTCCTTCAAAAGTATCATGGAGGCGGCGGCCCCGCGCTACTCAGTTCCCAGTCGCCACTACTTTTCCCGATGTGCCGTCCCAGCCCTGCACGACCACGTCTCCCGCAACATTGTACGCGCCCTCACCAACGCGGTTACTGCCACGGTCCACTTAACTACGGACACGTGGACAAGCATAGGCGGGCAGGGCCACTACATCTCCCTGATGGCACATTGGGTGAATTTAGTGGAGGCTGGGACAGAGTCAGAGCCCGGGACCGCTCACGTCCTACCCACCCCCAGAATTGCGGGCCCCAGCTCGGTGGTGGTATCTGCGGAGGTGTATGCTTCCTCCACTAAAGCACCCTCCTCCTCCTCCTCCTCCTCTGTCTCGCAATCAAGATGTGTTAGCAGCAGCATGTCGCCAGCAGTCGGTGTCGCGCTGTGTGGCAGCACAGCGGTGGGCAAGCGTCAGCAGGCCGTGCTGAAACTACTCAGCTTAGGCGATAAGAGGCACACGGCCCACGAACTGCTGCAGGGTCTGACACAGCAGACCGACCGCTGGCTTGCGCCGCTGAGCCTCCAACCGGGCATGGTCGTGTGTGACAACGGCCGTAACCTGGTGGCGGCTCTGCAGCTCGGCAGCCTCACGCACGTGCCATGCCTGGCCCACGTCTTTAATTTGGTGGTTCAGCGCTTTCTGAAAAGCTACCCACGCTTGTCAGACCTGCTCGTAAAGGCGCGCCGGCTCTGCGCACATTTCCGCAAGTCCCACACGGACGCTGCCACCCTGCGCACCCTGCAACATCACTTTAAGCTGCCAGTGCACCGACTGCTGTGCGACGTGCCCACACGGTGGAACTCTATGCTCCACATGTTGGCCAGGCTCTATGAACAGCGTAGAGCTATAGTCGAATACCAACTCCAACATGGGCGGCGCAGTGGGAGTCAGTCTCCTCAATTCCTTTCAGAAGAGTGGGCCTGGTTGGCAGACATCTGCCATGTCCTTGGTAATTTTGAGGAGTCTACCCAGGTGGTGAGCGGCGATGCTACAATCATTAGCGTCACCATTCCTCTGCTATGCATCTTGAGAAATTCCCTGCAAACCATAAAGGCAGCTGCTTTGCGCTCGGAAACGGGGGCGGGGGAAGACAGTATGCCGCTGGATAGTCAGGGCACCCTCCTGTCTATTTCTCAGCGCGTACAGGAGGAGGAGGAGGAGCATGAGGAGGAGGGGGAAGAGACAGCTTGGCCTGCTGCTGACGGTACACCGGCTGATTGCCTGTCATCCTTTCAGCGTGTATGGCCTGAGGAGGAGGAGGAGGAGGATCCTGAAAGTGATCTTCCTAGTGCAGACAGCCATGTGTTGCGTACAGGTACCCTGGCACACATGGCTGACTTCATGTTAGGATGCCTTTCTCGTGACCCTCGCGTTGCACGCATTCTGGCCACGACGGATTACTGGGTGTACACACTGCTCGATCCACGGTATAAGGAGAACCTGCCCACTCTGATTCCCGAAGAGGAAAGGGGTTCGAGAGTGTTGCTATACCACAGGACCCTTGCGGACAAGCTGGTGGTAAAATTCCCAGCCGACAGCGCTAGTGGCAGAAGGCGCAGTACCGAGGGCAAGGTAGCAGGGGAGGTGCGTAGATCGAGCAGCATGTACATCCCAGGCAGTGCAACAGTCTTTAAGGGCCTGGCCAGCTTTATGGCTCCCCACCAAGACTGTGTCACCGCTCCCCAGTCACGGCTGAGTCGGCGGGAGCACTGTAAAAGGATGGTGAGGGAGTACGTAGCGGATCGCACGACCATCCTCGGTGACGCCTCTGCCCCCTACAACTACTGGGTGTCGAAGCTGGACACGTGGCCTGAACTAGCGCTGTATGCCCTGGAGGTGCTTGCTTGTCCTGCGGCTAGCGTCTTGTCGGAGAGGGTGTTTAGTGCGGCTGGGGGAATCATCACAGATAAGCGTAGCCGCTTGTCAACCGACAGTGCCGACAGGCTAACACTCATCAAGATGAACAAAGGCTGGATTTCCCCAGACTTCTGTTCTCCACCAGCGGACAGCAGCGATACGTAAGCAATACGTAGGCTGCACCCGCGGATGGAAGCTACGTTCTCTCTCACCATCCAAAACGGGGACATTTCTGCTTCATCAATCTGTGTCTAATATTCCTCCTCCTCCTCCTGCTCCTCCTCCTGAAACCTCACGTAATCACGCTGAACGGGCAATTTTTCTTAGGGCCACAAGGCTCACTCAAATAATTTTTCTGAACAATTTTTATAAGTTTCAATGCGCTTAAAAGCGTTGGAACTTTAACTTGAACCAATTTTTCGTTACACTGGGCTGCCTCCAGGCCTAGTTACCACTTAAGCCACATTAACCAAAGCGATTCACCTGCCATCTTGGTTGGGCATGGCCAATTTTTACTGAGGTACATTAGTACTGTTGGTACACCAAATTTTTGGGGCCCTTACCTACAGTGTAATCATAGCAATTTGTATGTTCTTCGCCTGCACTCATGGTACAGAAAGGTGTGTGGGGTTGGCCTACACTTTAGCTACATAAATGTAACTTGGGCCTTGGCTATACTAAGGCTACTGAAATGGAACTAAGACTGCGCTCCCGCTATACTGCTGCTTCGGAATTGTTACTGGGGCCTGTCTTGAGTGCTACTATTGCTGACATGGAACGAAGACTGCGCTCCCGCTATACTGCTGCTTCGGAATTGTTACTGGGGCCTGTCTTGAGTGCTACTATTGCTGACATGGAACGAAGACTGCGCTCCCGCTATACTGCTGCTTCGGAATTGTTACTGGGGCCTGTCTTGAGTGCTACTATTGCTGACATGGAACGAAGACTGCGCTCCCGCTATACTGCTGCTTCGGAATTGTTACTGGGGCCTGTCTTGAGTGCTACTATTGCTGACATGGAACGAAGACTGCGCTCCCGCTATACTGCTGCTTCGGAATTGTTACTGGGGCCTGTCTTGAGTGCTACTATTGCTGACATGGAACGAAGACTGCGCTCCCGCTATACTGCTGCTTCGGAATTGTTACTGGGGCCTGTCTTGAGTGCTACTATTGCTGACATGGAACGAAGACTGCGCTCCTCCTATAATGCTGCTAGTGATATGTTAGTGGGGCCTGTCCTAATGCTACGGCTGAAATGTTACGAATTCTGGGCTCTGCCTATACCGCTGCTAATGGTATGTCTCTGGGGTGTGGAAACAGAGGCTTCCCAAAGACATGATGGCGGCGAGGCCATTTCCCACCAACGCGGTTACTGTAAAGGTGCATATAACCACGGACACGTGGAGAGGACACGTAGTGCCTCAAAAACATCCCCCTCCTCCTCCAACAGGGAAAACATTCTTGGCAAATGTCTTTGCATTGGTTCGTCTGGTGGCAGTCCAAGAATTTCACCTTTACCGACACAACAAGAGAGCCCCCACACCATCCCCCCGCCACGGCCCACTTAATCCTGGCCGCATTCCGAAAACCAACAAAATACAACCGTGCTACTAGGTCCGCAGTCACCACCACATTACCACCAACGCGGTTACTGTAAAGGTGCATATAACCACGGACACGTGGAGAGGACACGTAGTGCCTCAAAAACATCCCCCTCCTCCTCCAACAGGGAAAACATTCTTGGCAAATGTCTTTGCATTGGTTCGTCTGGTGGCAGTCCAAGAATTTAACCTTTACCGACACAACAAGAGAGCCCCCACACCATCCCCCCGCCACGGCCCACTTAATCCTGGCCGCATTCCGAAAACCAACAAAATACAACCGTGCTACTAGGTCCGCAGTCACCACCACATTACCACCAACGCGGTTACTGTTAAGGTACATATTACCAGTCTGACTGGGGCATGCAGACACCTTGACAGAATGAATAGTGTGTGGCACATAGGTTCCCCATTGCTATGCCTACGTGTGCAGCTCCTGATGGCGGTGGCACAGGATTCTATTTCTCATTGCTTCTGTACAGCATTGTGGGCTATCGCCCCGCCCCTTTTAAAGAGGGCCGCTGCCTAGCCATGCCAACCCTCTGCAGTGTGTGCCTGCGGTTCCTCCTCATGGCAGACGCACTTCTAAATAGACATGAGTGTGGCGTGGCATGAGGGCAGCTGAAGGCTGCGCAGGGACACTTTGGTGTGCGCTGTGGGGGGGAGGGGGGGGGGGGGGCGGTTGGTCAGCATGTAACCCAGGAGAAGTAGCAGCGGAGTGTCATCAAGGCAGTGATTGTGCTTTGTTGTAGCTAGTGTGGTGCTTAGCAAAGGTATGCCATGCTAATGAGGGCTTTTCAGAAGTAAAAGTTGTTGGGAGGGGGGGGGGGGGGGGCCCACTCTTGCCGGTATTGTGGCTTAATAGTGGGACCTGGGAACTTGAGATGCAGCCCAACATGTAGCCCCTCGCCTGCCCTATCCGTTTCTGTGTCATTCCCATCACTTTCTTGAATTGCCCAGATTTTCACACATGAAAACCTTAGCGAGCATCGGCGAAATACAAAAATGCTCTGGTCGCCCATTGACTTCAATGGGGTTCGTTGTTCGAAACGAACCCTCGAACATCGCGGGAAGTTCGTTCCGAATAACGAACACCCGAACATTTTGGTGTTCGCTCATCTCTAGTCTAGGGGTGATATGATCTAGTTAGCAGATGTTGCACCTGTATCTTTTTACAGAGGCACTGCATGAGGCTAGACATAAACTGGGGCTTCTGATCGGTAAGCATCTCCCTGGGAAATCCTACATGGGAAAATATGGCTATCAGGGCATTAGCCACCTTCTCGGCCCATGTAGAGGACAGGCCTCAGGGTAGCAAGTGGTGTAGTCAACTACGGTCAAGATGTAGCATTTCCCGGAGCTGCTGGGAATGGCCAGGGGCCCAAGCGGATCCACAGAAGCTCTCTGGAAAGGCTTCTCAATGATTGGCAAATGAACTAGGAGAGCCTTCAGGCCAGGCCTGGACTTCCCCATACTTTGGCTGGTCACGCAGGACCAACAGCAATTGGCTATATCAATACCCATCTTAGGCCAGTACAAATGGTGGGCTAGCCGGGCTTTGGTCTTACCAACCCCTAAGTGTGCGGCCAGTGGGATCTCATGAGTCACCCGTAGCAGCTCCTGTCTAAATGGGTAGGGAACTACCAGCTGCTACTCTCTTAGCCATTCCTGCGCAGGGTTACCTGGGATGGTTTCTTGGTATAACCTTCCCTGGTCCCATAAGAATCTTTCCTTGTAGGACGCAGAGGGGGGATTCCCCGGTGCGGTTCTTTAACATCCCCAGGCTGGCATCAGAAAGCAAAGCGGCCTGGAACTCCTGGCTGGGGGCAGCCAGGAGTGGGGTTAAAGACAAGGTTTCTCCGGAGCTGACTCTTAGCTGTCTCCTGTCCCGCTTGTTCCCCTGGATGGGGAGCAAAAGGGTCCGGAAGGCAGATGGCTTCTTGCATTCCAGGCACTCTGGCTGAAAGTGACAGCCAGTATGCCACCTGGACCCTGGGAAGATACATCTCTCCCCATTCAGCCGGGCATACTTCTAGACCAGGGTTCAGTAATGATGGGCCTCCACCTTTCACACCACCCCCTGCAGTGGTATGCTCAAGCTTTGCCACGGAGAGCCTCACATCATCACCACATTCTGCATGTGTGTCAGCCCTGGCCACCAGAGGTATTGGAGGATCCTCAGTGACATTGCTCACAGGAGCGACATCACCGAGCCCCACCATGTCACCCGTTACCTTGCCACTCTCAGGCTACATCTGTCCAGAGAGCTTGAGAGGGGTGCGCACCGCATAGTTGCTGCCACTGCTACACCCCTCCAGAGCGCCACTGGCCTCTGCAGGAACACATATGATATTCTCAACAGTAACATTACCCTTGTACATTTCATCAGATCTTGGGCACTCAGCTGACTCATACCGAGCTACTAAATGCCCAAGATTTGTCCCCAACAATACATTTGTAGATAGGTTATCATATACCCACAACTCCCGCAAACCCCTCCACACAGCCCAATCCAAGTAGACCCAGGCTATGGGCAGAGCAGTAATATTACCCCCTACTCCTTTAATGGTCTATGGATGATATCTTTGGGGGACATTAATTCGGGGCAGATGAGAATCATTTCTGCACCAGTGTCACCCAGCCTCACAGTCACTACTTGCAGATCAGTGTCCCTTCTACTACCCCCACCTGCTAGGAGAATACCTGTGGCAGACCCAGGGGGCTTGGAGAAGGGAGCCTTCTCCTTCTTGTCAGAGCAGGTGGTGCTGACATGGCCCACTTTGTTGCAGGAAAAACATCTGCAGGTATTGAAGGCCTGTAGGGGAGAGAGGGAGCAGACACCTCAGAGGATTTGTTTGTTGGGGAAGAGGAGTTGGAAAAGTCAAGTTTTGGCTTATCCCCTCTCCAGCTTGGCGCAGCTTTCCATGCTCTTGCTGTCCTGTTGGCGACATACTCGTCAGCGATCACAGGTGCTTCAACTGAAGTCTTTGGCTTACGGTCTGTGACAAACAGTTGCACTTCCTCTGAGCAGATCTCTAGCAACTGTTCTTTTATCATAAAGTCCTTCATATCCTCCAATGTGGTGATGGATAATCCTTGGGTCCATTGCTGGAAGGCAGTAGCCAAGCCACTTCGCATGGTTGTCTTTGGGTCCGAGCTGTAGAACTGAACTTTTGGCGGTACACCTCTGGAGTGAGGCTGTACTTGTGGGCCAAGGCTTCTTTGAGGGCCTAGTAGTCGCCATCTTGCTCTGCAGGGAGTTCCATGAACACCTCCAGGGATTTGTCTCTGAGCCTTGGGGTTAGGAACTTAGACCATTCCCCTTGGGTTCCAAGGATGTTGTGTCGCGGGACCCACGGGTTTGTGGGGTGGAGGCCTGGCTCTCAATTTGGGCTATTTGCAGCTAGTGCTCACGCTCACCCTGGCACTCTGCAGCCTTGTATTCAGCCCAGCACTCACATTCTGTAGCCTTTTGCTCACAGCCTTGCATGCTGTAGCCTCTTGCAGCTGGAGAAGGAGCTGCACATACCGATCAGGGTACGTAATAATCAATCGCTGTAGGGCCCTCTGGGTAAACAAGTACAAGTCCTGCTGAGGTCTGGTGTTGAATGAGACTACTGGGGCTTAGTCCACTGCTGCCTCTTCTGGGGAGGCATCCTTCCCTTGCATGGGACTTGCTGCGAGTTGCTGCCATGCTTTATCCTCCACCAACAACTGAATCAGCTGTTCCTTCGTCTTTCCAATCCAATGCAGACTTCTCTATGAACAGCAGGTCATTAGCACTTCCTTGTGCTGCATCTTATAAGCAGCTGCCATCTCCACAGTCATTTGCCAAACACAAGATATAATAGAAAAATAACAAGAAGGGAAGGGGGCTGTCTGAGGATACACAAAGTATATTCTTACACCGAAAAAAATGATATATTAGCACTGAGTCAAAACCTTGTACATGGACTTCCGGTGACACCATCATCAGCAGCGGATGGGCAGCAGGAGAGCTTTGGTAAGGAAAATCCCTAACCCAGGGCCATCAGGTGTAGTGGCCCGAAACACCTATTTCTGGCCCCTCCATAATTCTCAGACATGTTATGTCTTTTATGTGAATGCACTGTGTAAAGTGTCTTGTCTGCTATAATGTGTATTGCACAGCTACAGCATGTTAATGTCTGAATGTGGCTGGGATCTGTCTGGAAAAGTATCAATATCTGTTTAGTCACGTGATGTTTGTTCCCTATAAATGTGAGTGATTGGGGTGTGGTAGAAGGTTCCCGTTCTTCAACGGTTGAGAGAGGAGTGAGAGTGCTGGCCACATGGGGGTACCTTCAACCCTCATGTGGTGAAGTGATGGAGGAAGAGGAGAGGTATCCTGAGTTCTTCTATGTCAGGAGCCACCTCTGAGGAGAGAAAGAAGTGAGAAGTCCACCGTGCAGAGCTGTTTATAAGTACTGAGCGAGCATCTGTAGAGTGTTCCTACCCCCCTTCCTCCTCCAGAGTGTTCCCCTTCCAGGAGCAGTACCTTACAGATAACATGGGTTGTAGGTTCGGTGTCATCCTGTGTCTCCTCCCTAAACTCCCATTCTCTCTCTTCCCTGCTCTAGTGGGTAAAGCTGTACTCTGCAAAGCTTCAAGTAAAGTTCACTGATCATTGCCCATTCCCAGTGACTGAGTTAGCAAATTTCAGCTGTGCATGTGGACTCTCTTCATTTAACCGCTGGGTACAAGCTACGGTGGGAAGGAACGGTGGCGTCACGCGTGACAATCTAACGTCTACCACAGGAAACCGTTGTCCTAGCATTGCCTGGAAGTGGTACTAGGGCCGAGGTTGCGTACATCCCTCCAGAGAGGAGTCTGGTAGAGCCACCAAAAATTTTTCTAAATTTGTGAAAAGGAGCTCAGTTACTACTGCAGAATAAAAAAAGTCCACTGTGTACACCCGGAACCACCAACTGCCAGAGGGGCCCTAAAGGAAAGACTGATGCAACAAAGACCAAGCCAAATAATCATGCACTTCTTAGACTACAATGACAAAACAGCTCTGATGAGGGCATTCAGAGCTAGAAGACATCCAGTCCATGTCAGAAACCATGAAATATTTCTGTTTGAAGATTTCTCGTCAAGAGTGGCAAATCAAAGATGTGCATTCAACAACGTCTGCACCACTCTGTGCAAAAAGAGAATCTGCTTTCAGCTACAGTACCCCGCGGCCATCAAAGTCTTCAAGGAGGACTGCACCTACAAAATCTTCAAAACACCTGAAGACCAAGTTGATCTGGGGGAACATCACGGCGAGACAAAGTAACGTTTTGCCTTGAACCGCCGCAAACAATGTGAAGGAGGGACCACCAAGGGGACCGACAAAGCCAAACCCCACAGTTTTATATTTAAGCTTGCAGTACAGCCATGGGCACACAAAGTCCTCCAACAGAACATTTACTGCACAGGATCAGGTACACAACATCAGACATGGAACATGTGAATGTCCCTGGGATCTTATAGTCCTGCTGTGTGTTGGGGATCCATATCCTGTCCGCGGTCAGTACATGTGAGCAGGTCTTTCAGCTCCTTACCTTACAGGGATAAGTTCCTTTTTGTGTGTCAGAGGGCAATGTGCTCCTGATTATAAAGTTCCTCAAATTAGGAGGTTGCCTGTAACACAGAGGGGGAGGATCCAGGAAAATGGTTATCAGATGGTCATCCTTGTGTAGGGTATGATGGAGTTTCTTTGCGGTTTTCCTTACTACCTCTAGCTGTGAATTGTAGGTCACTACTAGAGGCACACAACTGTTCCCTTCCTTCTCCTTGTATTAGAACAGTTGATTTCTGGGTATCCTGGTGGCTCTGGTAATTTGGTTATTGATTGAGGTGGGATGGTGGCCCTGATTTAAAAATGTCCTTTTAAGATGATATAGATGTTCTTCTCTGTTGGGTTGGAGCAGATCTGGTTGTATCTGAAGGCCTGGCTGTAGACAATATACTTGTTGATGTATTTAGGATGGGAACTGTCCCATCTGAGGTATGTAGACTGATTATTTGGTTTTTGGTACAGGGATGTCTGTATTAAATTGTTTGAAATGTTTATGGTAGTCCCCAAAAAGTTGATTTATGTATATGAGTAGCTTAATGTCAGGTTTATCGTGGGGTGGAATGCATTGAATCTCTCATGGAACTTTATTAGTTCTTTTTCAGTGTTGGTCCAAATGATTATGATGTTATCAATGTAGCAGATGCAGGCCAATGGTTTAATGGAGCACGAGGCCAGAAAATCACTCTCCGGTTTTGCCATGAAAAGGTTGACATTGCAGCGATATTTTACTGACCCTGGTGATTCTGGTTCCAATTATTTCTCCTTTTGCTAGAATATCTCTTTGCCAAAGGAGGAGTAATTGCGTGTGAGGATGAATCTTGTGAGTTGTAACACCGATTCAGAGGGAACCCTATTGGCCAAAAGGTATGCCCGGCAGGCGGTCTGTCCATCTTTGTGTGAGATGTTAGAATATAAGGATTTCACATCCATGGTGGCCAGGATGGCACCACCAGGGAGGGGACCTATGGCTGACAGTTTTTTCAGTAGGTCCGTGGTGTCCTGCAAGTAGCTGCATTACCCCTGTAATGTAAGGAGCTGTAGGACCTGCTGACATATACGGACCGCAGACAGGATACAAACCCCCAACACACAGCAGGACTATAAGATCCCAGGGACATTCACATGTTCCACGTCTGATGTTGTGTACCTCGTCCTGTGCAGTAAATGTCCTGTTGGGGGGCTTTATGTTAGGAAAACAGGACAAAAACTGAGAGCCAGGATGAGATCTCATCGCCTCACGACAGACAGAAAAACCTCTGGCTGAGCATTTTTCTAATAACAGACACAACATACAACATGTGAAGGTTACTATACTAAAAGGCAATTTCAAATCTCTGCATCACAGAAGAATTTGGGAGTTCAGGTTTAAAATGATCTTTGACTCTTTCCAGAATGGAATGTACCTCGGAGGGGGCTTCATGCATCACTGGAGCTTATGAAAAATCTATAGCACAGATAACACCCTGGCCTGGTGACCCCCTAACACAAATTCAGGGACCAAAAAACTTTCACATCCCTTATTAGTATTAGTATTTACTGCTCTTCTCATTTCTTTCTCGTATTTTTTTAAGTGCAAATTAATCCCACCATGTCTGTGCCTTTTCGTATGTATGTGTAAATATATATGCATGCCTCTTCGGATCTATTTCATTATGCCTGAGGAAGGACCCTGAGTAGTTTTAAAAGCTCGCAATAACATCATGTATCATTGTTAGCCATTAAAAGGTATCATATCTACAAGATGACTTGGTTTCTCTTATTGAGAACAATCACATTTTGCTCTACTGGCTAACATGATACCAAACCTTTTTCTTTCTACCCCATAAATAACATGGGAGCTCCGCCCTGTCACATCACATGACCATCAGCACACCATCATGACGGGGATGTCATCACAGGTCCATCAGCCACAACATATCCTCCTCACTGCTGAGCTCCACCCCTTTTATACTGATCACATCATGGTGACATCATCACAGGTCCTTCAGTCACCAATTCTCACTGCTGAGCTCCGCCCCTTCTGATCACACGATAGTGACATCATCACAGGTCCTATTGCAGTGTAGCAGGTCCTGGCCCCTGCTGTTGTCTCTGTTATCAGCCAGAGGATATATATATATATATATACACATATACAGCACACTGATATCAGCTACATTACAGACCAGTCTCAGACCTCTGCGTGTGACTCCGGCCGGCAGGTAAGAGACGCCGGAGGGTTTTTTACGGTTTTCTTGCATGTTTTCGGTCTCCCTTCTGTTGTGTTACCCCCTATGTATGTAACTATGAGGTATTATGTCATTTAGGCTTGAAAAAGGCGCTATTCATAGCACTGAAACGCATCGCCATTACATTTATGTTTGTCCTTGTGTTCCAAAAAATACTATTGTGGACCTGGCGTTTAAACTGACTACCGCTGACCACTACCACTAGGAGGGGCTTCTGTTTGTTGATTCCATACCCTCCTTCAAAGTAAGTGACATCATATTGTCACTTTTCACACACCTCTGTGGTCTTATAGACAACATTATAACATAATTCTCTTATGAGCACAAAGTCTTTTTTGCACACTGTTTTCTCTGAAGTGAAGGGGGTATGAGAGTCGAAGTGCAATAAATATGTGCACACCATACTGCTGGTTTTTCCCTATGGCATCAGCATCAGGGCAAATCTCAGCAAGACATTTGGGGATAATTTTAAGTCACTGGACTAGAAGGTGTTAAAGACAACAAATCCACAAAGTCTTCCATTTCCTCTACTCCACACTTGATTGTTCTCATCAAGAGAAACCGTGTAATCTTGTAGATATGTTACCTTTTAATGGCCAACAAAAACACATAATGCTATAACGAACCTACGCAGGGTTTATCTTCAGGCTTAGGCTTCAGGCTCAGCCAATCACAACCCATGCTCAGTAAACTAATCACAGCCAATCAATAATTCACTGAATGGCTATGATTGGCTCACCGAGCACTGGCTCTGATTGGCTGAGCCACAGTGCTCGTCAACCAATCACAGCCAGCCCTTCCTGGAGGCAGGGATTTTCATCCTCGAATCCATGAAGGGCTGGAAGAAGATGCGCTGAAGGGGAAGAAGATAGCGCTGGGAGAGATCACAGTGATGGAGATGACAGCGCTTCTTAGGTGATGTATAATTTTTTTTTATTTTACAGCTGCTATGGCTTATTTCTGAGGCAGGGCTTATATTTCAAGTCCCCCCGAAAAATTTTCGCACGTGGTGCTATTAAGTTGCACGACTTTGTAGCGCTACAAAATTGCGGTATTGCAGCACGAAAATGCAGCGATATTGCAAGGACCACCGATGTGATATCGCTGCAATCAAATTGCCCGTGTGGATAGAGCCAAAATGGAATAGATACCAAGATGCATTTATATATATATATATATATATATATATATATATATATATATCACACACACACACACACACACACGAGAAGGCACAGAGATGGCATGTTTAATTTGCACTTAAAACAATACCAGAACAGGATGAGTAGAGGAGTAAATAAGTAATCCACTGATAAGTGATATGAAAGTTTTATGGTCTCTAAATTGGTGTTAGGGGGTCACCAGGCCTGCGTGTAACCTCTGCTATTGATAGTTCATGTTCTCCACTAATGCATGAAGCCACCTCCGATGTTAATTCCATGGAATCTTATGCTGTATATTAATATCCAAACATATACCTGAAGTGAAAACACACAGACACCAGCATGGATTTAAAAGGCCGCGGCATTTATTTTAAACGGGGTTACCCTAAAAATATTAATATTTCAAAAACCCAACACACATAACACATAGACTGAGTCCTACCTACTCAAGTCTACACCAATAACCAATCATTAATCCATCTTTATCGCCACCTGCAGGAGGCAGGCGGCATTCCCCCATTTAAACATGCCGCAACAAGTTAGAAGCTAAACAAGAGGGAGGAAGGGACAATCTTGTGGTGATGTATAAAAAGCCCCCCGTCCTGTCGGCACCTCCTTATCAGCTCTTGCTTTCTCTCACAATCACTCACACCAATCAGCTCTTGTTGCTAGGGCCCGAGCTTCACAGAAGGATCTTTCAGGCTTCTTCCCACCATTTTTTTCAGCCAATTACCATCCATCCCAGGGCTCCAACGTTTCCCCACAACCTCCAGCACCTTCCAGCCGGCTCACAGCGGACTCTGTAGGGAACTCAAAGAACATCTACTAAATACCTACCTAATAAGCCAATACTCAAATAATCAATGGCCAAAAGACCTTTTAAACCATGTCCACTCAGATTCCATGAGGCCTCAGTCCCTATTGGCCTTCAGCCATACATTCTTGAGAGTGTAAAAGATGGTTATAAACTTGCACTCCCAAATTCCTGTGTGACGTTGAGATTTCAAGTTGCCTTTCAATTTTTCATATGTTCTATGTTGTGTCCGTGATTAGAAGAGTGCTCGGCTACAGGTAATTCTGTCTTTCTTTCTTTGTGTGGCGGTGGGACCTCATCCTCGCTTTCAGTTTCTGTCCTGTTTCCCCAACATAAAGGCCCCCAATGGGACAGTCACTGCATCGGATCGGGTACACAACATCAAACATGGAATGGATCGGGTACACAACATCAGACCTGGAACATGTGAATCTTCCTGGGATCTTATAGTCCTGCTGTGTGTTGGGATTATGTATCCTGTCCTTGGTCCGTACATGTGAGCAGGTCTTGCAGCTCCTTACCTTACAGGGATAAGTTCCTTTTTGTGTGTTAGAGGACAATGCACTCCTGATTATACAGTTTCTCAAATTAGGAGGTTGCCTGTAATACAGAAGCGGAGGGTCGGGGAATATGGTTATCAGATGGTCATCCTTGTATCTGGTATGATGGAGTTTCTTTGCGGTTTTCCTTACTACCTCTAGCTGTGGATTGTAGGTCACTACTAGAGGTATCCGTCCATTTTTTCCTTCTCCTTCTATTGGAGTAGTTGATTCCTGGGTATCCTGGTGGCTCTGGTCATTTGGTCATTATTGAGGTGGGATGGTAGTCCTGATTTAACAATGGTTTAAAGATGGTATAAATGTTCTTCTCTGTTGGGTGGGAGCAGATCCGGTTGTATCTGATGGCCTGGCTGTAGATGATGAACTTTTTGATGTGCTTAGGATTAAAACTGTCCCATCTGAGGTATGTGGGCCGATCAATCGGTTTTCAGTATAGGGATGTCTGTATTGAGTTGTTTGAAATTTTTATGGTGGTGCCCAAAAAGTTGATTTCTGTATACGAGTAGCTTAATGTCAGCTTTATTGTGGGGTAGAATGTATTGAATCTCTCATGGAATTATATTAGTTCTTCTTCAGGCTTGGTCCAGATGATTATGATGCCATCAATGTAGCGGATGCTGGCCAATTGTTTAATGGAGCGGGAGGCCAGAAAGTCACTCTGCGGTTTTGCCATAAAAAGGTTGACATATTGCAGTGTTATTTTACTGCCTATGGAGATTCCAGGTCTAATTCTTTCTCCTTTGGCAGGAATCTCTTTGCCAAAGGATGAATTATTGTATGTGAGGATGAATCTTGTGAGTTGTAACACCGATTCAGAGGCAACTCCATTGGCTTCAAGATGCGCCTGCCAGGTGGTCCGTCCATCTTTGTGTGGGATGTTAGAATATAAAGATTCCACATCCATTGTGGCCCCTCCTTCAGGGGAGTGGGGGACCTATGGTTGATAGTTTTTTCAGTAGGTCCGTGGTGTCCTACAAGTACCTGCATTGTCCTCTGACACAGAAAAAGGAACTAATCCCTGCAATGTAAGGAGCTGTAAGACCTGCTGACATGTATGGACCAAGGACAGGATACGGATCCCCAACACACAGCAGGACTATAAGATCCCGGGGACATTCACATGTTCCATGTCCGATGTTGTGTACCTTATCCTTTGCAGAAGATGTCCTGTTGGGGGGCTTGGAAAAACGGGACAAAAGCTGAAAGCAAGGATGAGATCTCATCGCCACACAATGAAAAAAAGAGAAAGACAGAATTACCTGCGGCCGAGCATGTGTAGGTCACTATACTAAAAGGCATTTTCAAATCTCTAGGTCACAGACGAATTCGGGAGTACAAGTTTATAACCATCTTTGACACTCTTCAGAATGGAATGAACCTTGGAGGGGGCTTCATGCATCACTGAAGCTTATGAGAAATCTATAGGACTGATAACACCCTGGCCTGGTGACCCCCTAAAACTAATTCAGAGACCATAAAACTTTCACATCCCTTATCAGTGGACTAATTAAGTATTTACTGCTCTGCTCATCCCTTTTTGGACCTTTTTAAGTGCAAACTAATCCCACCATGTCTGTGCCTTTTCGTATGTATGTGTATATATATGTATGCCTCTTCAGATCTATTTCATTAGGAAGGACAATGAGTAGGTTTGAATGCTTGCTATAATATCATGCATTTTTATTAGCAATTAGAAGGTCTCCTATCTTCAAGATTACTTGGTTTCTCTACTGGCGACACCGTACCAAACATAACATGGGAGCTCTGCCCCGTCACATCACATGACCATCAGCACACCGCCATGACAGTGACATTATCACAGGTCTTTCAGCCACCACTTATCCTCAGCCCTGTTGAGCTCCGCCCCTACTGATCACATGATGGTGACATTATCACAGGCCCTATTGCAGTGTAGCAGGTCCTGGTCCCTGCTATTGTCTCTGTTATCAGCCGGAGGATATATATACACATATACAGCACACTGATATCAGAGCTCTGTGTGTGACTCCAGCCGGCAGGTAAAAGACGCCGAAGGGTTTCGCACAGTTTTCTTACATTTTCTGGTCTTCCTTCTCTTCCGCCGGCTTTACACGGATGTATTTGCGCACAATATGCAGTGAATAGAACCCGCGGCTCTCCGTGTTTTTGCTCACATGCGTGTATTTTATTTGTACATTTTCACCGCACAAAAATAGATAGATCACGTTCGTCCTACTGATCTGTCATCGGGCGCAGCGAGGCGCTGCTTGACGCTCGGTGGTATAGTTACCAAGGTAATGCTCAGCGAGTCAGTGCTATCTGACAGCAGCTGCTGACGGCAGGAACACTGAGCCGCGGCGTACCGTTATACCAGCGTGTGGGAGGTGCGTCCCGCCGGCGCCATAATTGTACAGTGCAAGAAGTGGTTAAATACCAACTGATACAGAATATCCCCCACACAACAATATATCTGCTGGGCGCCTCCTGCTCTATAAGAGGAGGCTGACAGATTGGACGCCATGTTCATCGGGGCGGGTTCCCTTTACATATAATGCAGATCACAGCTGCTGCAGAATCTCTCTTCATGCACAGAGTTTAAATACATAGTGTGTGCCGGGATCTGTGAGATGCCAGAAATAGCGAGTCCATCCCAAAAGCCATTTGCAGGTGACGGCCGTGATGCCCCCAGTATCAGCCACGTGTCGGGGCGTCATTGTCTGCTGGACTTTTTCTGTAACACGTATACAAGTGAATGGAGAGAGCTGCGTGTGGCCACCTACCTCTCCTTTCATAATCCACCTGGAAGTGGTGACCGCCTAACCTAAGGAGTGAAGGAACCCCGTTCACCACATAGGTATAGGTCCCAGAGATGGTACCCACATCTATTAGAGATTTGTAGCACATACTGTGGATATGGCATATAAGTCCATGTTGGGAATACCACTTTAAAGGGCCACTCTGGTGAAAATATATTTTTCCTTCCCAGTCCCCTCACCTGATTGCCTGTCACACTATGGGGGTCTCCTCTGTGTGCTGCCGCCCCCTGTCTGATGCTTGTAGGGCACCATCTTGATTTTTTTTTACTTTCACTTTCAAATCAATCCAACGATACATCAGCACAGAGGCTATACCATTTCCACCTGCTGAGGGAACAGATTAAAGGTGTTGTCCAGTTGTAAAGTATTAATAACATATCAATAGGATAGGCAATCAGTAGCAGATCAGCGGGGGTCTGCTGCACAGAAGCCCTTTTGATATGCTGTTTGCACTCATGCATTGACCTGATTACTGCAGGAAGCAGACAGCTCTATCCCCACTGCAGTGGCCAGGCTTAGTATTACAGGTCAAGTTCCCAATTAATTTGTTAGGGAAACTCAATCGTTCCGTCAATATGCTGTGAGGCTCCAAATCAGAGGTGGTTATGGCGGCCGCCGTGAGAAAGCAATAGACAACGACATCATGAAAGTGTCTAAAAGCAATCTCCCTTTATTACAAAACATCTTTCTTTATATAGTATTTTAAAGGAGAGTGGTCTATTGTCAATATGTGTACATTTCAGCCAGTCATGTGCTTTTACATAGATAGCAGTTAAACATTAAGGCCTTGTCTTTACTGGACACTATTGCACACTGACCTTTGATCAGTGTAACAGAAGATAAGGAAGAATGCTATAGTTATATATACTTTTGCTGAGTACTACTCTCCATTTCTATTCCTGTAACAATGCAATTTGCTGAGTAAACAACACATGAATGTACAAGCGTATATCAAAGTTGCTCATAGGAGACAGGATGAAATATATATGTATCTGTTTAGGCCCATAGCCTTCACAAAGTGAATGAAAACTTTGCCTGTAGGAATTGCTGAAAAAGGTCCCTATTAAAATATAACTTTTATTGGACAGATATACTAATAATAGTCATGGGCAACTGTAAGAGTGATTAGACACAACAGGCTGTAGTCTCAGCAAGTGGAAAGAAAACTTGAAAGAAGA